>PVJC01003180.1:0-60030 GCA_004026665.1 Murina feae
CTAGACTGACAACCCCTCTTGGGCAGAGGGTGACCACATGGGGGGTGGCATCACAGAGCATGGACTTGGGTGGATATTGAATACTTATTTTAAATGTGAAGCACCAAGACCATCAAGTTTCTTGGGTAGGCACAAGAACAGGGTTGTCATAGAGCTAACATTTTACACCTTGTACCCCTTTTTAATACCTTCTGGAATGACAAGGGATTGTGTGAAAGAAGTCCCTCTACCTCACCAGACCAGGTGTGGCTTTTCTAGTTTTGAGGCTTGTGTTGGGGTATGTTCCAGCTGGCCTCTGCTCTGTGACCTGCATTTGCTCACTTGCTATACCATGTGCTCTTAGAGACCAGGGCTTGGATCCACAGATGAGTCAGATAGGAACTTGACCTTTATTCTTCATTTTTCAATATTTTTATTCTTGACCTACTCTATGAATTTAATATGCATTTTATCAGTCCTAAATCTGAAGTCCTGTTATTTTATATACTAGGGGCCCAGTGCACAAAAATTTGTGCACTCAGGGGGGTCCCTCAGCCCAGCCTGTGCCCTCTCGCAGTCTGGGACCCCTTGGGAGATGTCCACCTGCTGGCATTTCTGGCCAGCCTGGGTGAGGGGCTAATGGCTGTTTGCAGGCTGACCAAGCCCCCCAGTGGGGACCCTCACCCCATGGGGGTATGGCCAGCCTGGTTGAGGGGCTGAGGGCCGTTTTCAGGCTACCCACAATTCCTTAAGGGTTCAGGTTCCTACTGGGGTGCTTGGTCAGCCTGGGTGAGAGGCTGAGGGCCATTTTCAGGCTGCCTACAGCTCCTATTGACCCAATGTCCCAGCAAGGCTGGCTGGAATCATGTTTCTGGGGTTTATTTATCTTCTGTAATTGAAACTTTGTTTCCTTGAGCAGAGGCCTAGTCAGGCAATGAAGCCTCCTGTTTGCTTCAGCTCCGTGGCTTCTATAATTGAAACATTGTTGCCTTGAGCAGAGGCCTGGCTGGCCTAGGCAGGCAGTTTCAACTCCATCGCTGGTGCAATGGAAGCCTCCTGTTTGCTCTAGCTCTGTGGCTGCCAGCCACCATCTTGGCTGGATAAATTTGCATACAGCCGCTCTGATTGGCTGGTGGGCATGGCTTGGCTGTTGGGCATGGCTTGGTTGGTGGTCATGGCTTAGGTGCCTTGGAGTGATGGTCAATTTACATATTACTCTTTTATTAGATTAGATTGGCTAATTTGTATCAATCTATTGAAGACTTAAATATACTTTATCTTTTCAGGGAGCAAAAATGGGATTACCTGGTTTTCCTAGATTGAATAGTTTTACAAATTACTTTTTTTCTTTTATTTTATTTTCCTTTTTTCTTTCTCTTTTTTTAAAAAAATATTTTTATTGATTTCAGAGAGAAAGTGAGAGGGAGAGAGAGAGAAACATCAATGATGAGAGAGAATCATTGATTGGCTGCCTCCTGCACACCCCCCACTGGGGATTGAGCCCACAATCGAAGCATGTGCCCTTGACTGGAATAGAACTGGGAACTCTCCAGTCCACAGGCTGACCACTGAGCCTAATCAGCTAGAGCTTTTTTCTTTTTCTTCCTCTCTTTCTCTCTCTCTTTTTTTCTTATTAGCTTTTTAAATCCTTTCCAGAAATGAGAGGGCTGGCTTTGGTCCCACTTTCACAAAGCTTTCCCTGAGCTCAGTTTCTAACCTGGTCTAGCTGTTCCTCAGGAAAATGGTGAAAGACGGTGAATACGCAAGTCCTTGTCTGTCCAAACCAAACAGCCAACATCTTGACTTTCAGGAATCTCTAGGGCAAATGCCAGTTTCAGAAAGGCTAAAGAAAAGCAAAAGCACCGTATTATTTTAGAGAGATAGATTTTTATTCATTAGTTCATATTCATTGATTTATTCATTCATTGAAATATTGATTGAGGTTCTGTCTGAGTCCAGGGTTATGCTTGATACTTGGCACGTGAAAGTAATTATCTCTGTCTCTTAGGAAGACATACCAGTAAATAGTTTATGGGGTTCTGAGCCCTGAAGAAAGTGTGGCACTGAGCACCATGGGCACAATACTGGGAAAAGGAATTCTGCCTGGGGAAGTGAGGGAGGCCTCCTGAGAGTAGAAGTACACTGTGCAAGAAGCTTGCTTGAGTTGGGAGGAGGAAGGGCCAGGAGAGAAAACAGTTACTAAAACTATCAGAGGACATAACTCATTTGGAGACCACAAACTCGTGGGTTTAGCCAGAGCCTATGGTACAAGTGTGAAGGTACAGGAAACAATATTCTAAAATGGGAGAATAGTCCTGGATCTGAAGAGCCTTGCCAGTCAGATTAAGGAAGGTCCTAGGAGACGAATTTGTTTCAGTTCTATTATAGGTTATCTCCACATGAGCATAAAATATATATCCATATAGTAGGTAACAATTAAACATAGAACTGCTGTATACTAAAAATTATGAGACTACAATTTTATAACACATTTAAATAGTCTCATACCAAAGACTGATCTGATTATTATTTTCTCCCCACACACATGTGTTTTTGCCACCTGCCTTGGAGGAAGGGCACCCCAGCCAGCACCCCAAATGCTGCGGTTTCTCCAGGCTTCCCTTTGAGCACAGCTAAAACAAACAAACATGGTTGTAATTGCCAGAAACATCTTTGTTCTCTCTACAAAGGCAAGTGCATTTCAGTCCTTTGTACTGTCATCTCACTCTATTAGACCCTTTCTTTTGGGTGTAGATTTTGCAGTGATGAGTTTCTTCAGCGATCCTTGCTGTTGCTTTTTATCGGGAAGAAAGGGCTGCAAGAATTCAATGGATTATTTATTAAACAGCCATTCCTGCTTTAAGAGACTCCCCCCCCCTCTTTGGAGTGTTTAATAATGAGTCTCCTCTTGGATGCTTTCTGCATAAAAATAGTTAAACTACTGAAGAAATGATTTAACCATTTTACAACTAATACACTTTAGCATTCTGATTGAAGATAAAGTAGAATTTTATTAATAAAGGACAAATCTTATTTTTACAAAGTGAAAATGTGTTTCTCCTGGGAAGGCAAAACCCAGAGAAGTCTGGGAAAGTATGACTCAGGTAATCAGCAGCCCAAGATGAAATTAATATGGCACTCAATGTCCTGTCCGTGAAACCTAGAAGGCTTTCCTTGCCCTTTGGATGCCACTTCCTATAATAAGGAAGATCCAGAGAAAGATATATGTGAAAATAATATCCCTCATGTATGGCTTTTGGCAGATCCTTGTATAAATGAGCAAACATCTACAAGTTATTTATTTATAATATTAGCTAAAATGCCTTGAGCTCAGAGACTGCAAAAAGCATCTTACAGGTGCTTTCCTCTAAAGAGCTCTAGGGGGCATATATAATAATTTTTCTTGTTTTACAGGAGTCAAAGGTCTTGAGTAACTGCCAAGGCTAGACAGCTTCAACATGTCAGTGTTAGCACCCAAATTCTGGTCCATTTTCAAAGCACAGGTTTTATAAAAAATATTTTTGTTGATTTTTTTTTTTTAGAGAGAGAGGAAGGGAGAGAGAAAGAGAGAGAAACATCAGTGTGAGAGCAAAACATCTGTTGGCTGCTTCCTACATGCCACCTACCTGAGATCAAGCCCACAGCTTGGACATGTGCCCTGACGGAATTAAACCGGCAACCTCTTGGTGCATGGGAAGAAGCTGAACTGAGCTACACTGGCCAGGGCCAAAGTACATGTTTTTGCCAATGTAATGTGATCTGATACTGTATTTTTATTAGTTACTTTAGTAATTCTACCTCTAATCAGCAGAAAAAAAAAAAAAAGGCCTGCTAGTGATGGATTTTTAAAAAAGAAAGTAGGAAGGAGCTTATTTAATAAATGACCTGAGTTCCTATTACCACCACCAACAATATTAATGGCACCACAAAAACAATACATTTTTTATAAACTAACACAAAGCACTGATAGAATTACAGTACTGAATTAATAATATACAGTGATTGTTAAAGCCAGAAATCATAATATTATATATTTGCTAGTGACCCGGTGTACGAATTTGTGCACATTGAAAGGAAATTAATTAGAAGGTGGCTGTCAGAGTGGGACTGGGCAAGATGGGCCAGACATGCCTTGGAGACAACCTCTCGCAGTCCCTCCCTGGCAAGCCACATTTGGGGTGGTGTTGTGGCTCAAAAGGCATCTGTAGAGTGAGCGGGGTTGCTCCGGCAGGTGGGGTCCCTTGGCATGGTCTGTGGGGACTGGGCTGAAACTGGCTCTCTGACATCCCCAGGTTGCTGTTGTATAGGGTGTGGAATGCAAATGCAAGTATGCAGTAAATCACATTTGGGGTCTACAGTGCCCCAGTAACAACATAACCCACGGCCGAAGGTGGAATCTCACGGCTGTGCTAGGAATCAGGCTCCCTCCGCTGCATCAAGGTTAGTCACCCAAGACCTGAGAACTGTCACTGCCAAGTCACTGCAACTCAGCAGCTCCTGTGTTGAGCATCTGCCCCCCGGTGGTCAGTTCGCATTATAATGACCAGTAGGATGGAGGGAGGGACATTTAGCATATTAGCCTTTTATATATAGAGACTAGGGGCCCAGTGCACAAAAATTTGTGCACTCAGGGGAGGGGCGTCCCTCAGCCTGGCCTGTGCCCTCTCGTAGTCTGGGACCCCTCAGGAGATGTCCACTTGCGTGCCTGGTGAGGGGCTGATGGCTTTTTTCAGGCTGCCCATAGCTCCCATTGACCCAACATCCCAGCAAGGCTGGCTGGAATCAGGTCTCTAGGGTTTATTTATCTTCTATAATTGAAACTTTGTTACCTTGAGTGGAGGCTTAGGCAGGCAACAGAAGCCTCCTGTTTGCTTCAGCTCATGGCTTCTATAATTGAAACATTGTTGCTTGAGCAGAAGCCCACCAGCCTAGTCAGGCAGTTGCAACAGAAGCCTCCTATTTACTCTAGCTCCGTGACTGCCAGCCTCCATCTTGGCTGGGTTAATTTACATACAGCCGCTCTGATTGGCTGGGAGGGTGGCTTGGCTGGTGGGCGTGGCTTATGTGTCTCAGAGTGATGGTCAATTTGCATATTATTCTTTTATTAGATTAGAAGATGGTATTTTAGCATTTGCTGTAAAATCACATTTGCTTTAAGACTGATGTAGGGAATTGTTTCTGTCACCTTACAATGAATGGTGAAAACAAGAAGACATTTAGGAATAAGCCACCTAGAAAATTGCAATGCTTCTTGAGAATTAAAGCTTTTGTCAAAAGGAAAAAAAATGGTCATGTCACTATACTAAGTACTGGACACATAAGCTGGATGTCTCCAGAAAGAGAGTGCTGGTATTTATTTAGCTAAATAGTTTCAACATCTGCATTGAAATGGATAAGGATTTTAATTTTTAATTTTCTGTAGTCAACATCTGAATGTGATATTTTGAGGGGAAAAAAAGATACAATTCAGCAAAGACAGGTTGTAAAGACCTTTTCTGCTGTCATTTCTTTTAATCCAGCGGTTCTCAACCTATGGGTTTTGACCCCCAGCCCTTTCACAGGAGTCGCCTAAATACATCCTGCATATCAGATATTTACATTACTATTCATAACAGTAGCAAAATTACAGTTATGAAGTAGCAATGAAAATAATTTTATGGTCTGGGGTCACCACAACGTGAAGAACTGTATTAAAGGGTCTTGGCATTAGGAAGGTTGAGAACTACTGTTTTAATCTCTTTCTCATCATTGCACATCTATTTTAGATGTTAATAATTGCAAGACCCTTTCAGCCATAATCCTGTGCTCTCTGCCCACTTCTGCATTACCCCAGCTAATGAGAGAGTGTTCATTATTCCACAAATAGAGGCAGCTTAGACATGTCATTGCTATATACGTATATTCTTAGCCTTCAATAAAACTTTCTTGCTGCCCCTTAAAAATGCCAGGCACTCTCCTGCCTCAGGGCTTTGCACCTGCTGTGTCCCCTCCCTGGAATCCTCTGAGCCCAAATGCCTGTTATCAGTCTTCTTCATCAGTGTTAGCCATCTTATTTCAGTTGCAGCTCCACGAACTCCCTATTTATTTTTCTCTAATTTACCTTTTTCCACATTAGTTACATACCTCTGACATATTTTGTTTTACGCCTTTATTTGGTCATTATCAGTTGCTCCTCACCAAATGGAAGTGCCATGAAAGTAGGGAATTTTGTCTGTTTAACTCCCCACTCCATATCCAGCATTTGGAACTATGCCTGGAACATTTTAAGGGGTCAGTAAAAGTTTGTTGCATATGTTTTAAATATATATGTACTATGAACATAAAAACCAAGATGGCGTATCTACTCATTAAAGTGGAATGTCTGTGCGGGGAGGGACTGTCACATTGTTCCCAATGGTCTGAAGAGGGCCTGATGCACAATAGACATTTAGTGTACTTTTATAGATCAGGTGGATCAGAGTTCATCAATAATAAGATTGAGAATATTACTAGGTGTTTAAAGGACAGAGAAAGACAGGGAAGAAGAAAGAAAGAAGAACAAATGACAAAATTGGTATTTGAGAGCTCACTCCCATTTCACATTGGCTCTTCAGAGATTATATGTAATTTATTAGCTTAAAGCTACAATTTCAAATAAAATATACCATTCCCTAAGAACAGAAGGTCAAATTGTGAATAATTATAGCTTCTCATGAAAACTCATGTTGCCTCTCTGTCAGCTGCTCCCTGTCTATTTTGCATTGGTCAAAGTGAGGATATGCATTTGATATGTCGTTTAAGTCCTTGCTATACTACTCATATTCTCCTGTCTATAGATATATTGGATCCATATGTTATCCAACAACCATTTTCTCTGCAGAGAAAATAAAAGATTACTCTGGCCAAGTTCATATTTTTGTGGGCCCATGAACAAAACAGACACTTCAGCTCTACCATGAACGACCATCATCTACCTGGGAAAATACAAAGAAGGGGCAAAAATAATATGAATTTTATTTATTTATTTATTTATTTATTTATTTATTATTTTTTTAAAGTCTATACTTTTTGAATTTTCTTAGTTTTTTTAAATGATTTTTTATAGAGAGGAAGGGAGAAGGATAGAGAGTTAGAAACATAGATGAGAGAGAAACATCGATCAGCTGCCTCCTGCACACCTCCCACTGGGGATATGCCTGCAACCAAGGTACATGCCCTTGACCGGAATCGAAGCTGGCACTCTTCAGTCCGCAGGCTGATGCTCTATCCACTGAGCCAAACCGGTCAGGGCAATAAGATGAATTTTAATGAGGAACAGGACATTGGCTTTTAAAAATTTTTGTATATTACAAAAATTTTGTATATTAAAAAAATGTGAAAGCTTCAAAGTTATTTTCTCTGTTGGTTGGGAACCAGAGCTAAACAGAGAGGAGAAAATTGCCTTTGATTGAAGCATGTGGCCAGTAGCCCCTGGCATGCTAAAAACACAGAAATATATATTAAAATACAGAGGATCACTGTTTGACCCAGAGTCATCTTTAAAAATATTAAAGTATTTCTTAACATGGAGAAATATTAACAATGTAAAATTTTAGAATTTGGAACTTAGATGCTTAGTTGTTTAAATAATTGAAAGTATTCAGGAATAAGGCAATACAAGATAGAAAACACAATACCTGAAAAGGATTATTAAGGAATGGGAGCAGCCTGGTTGGTGTGGCTGAGCAGTTGAGCATCAGCCTCTGAACTAGGAGGTCACAGTTTGATTGCTGGTCAGGGCACATGCCCAGATTGTGGGCTTGCTCCCCAGTTGGGGGAGTGTAGGAGGCAGCTAATCAATGATTCTCTCTCACGATGATGTTTCTCTCTCCCTCTCCCTCTCTGAATCAATAAAATTATTTTTTTAAAAAGAATGGGAGCATATTATAGTGGCAAAATACGAAACTTAGAAAATAATTAGTTGGAAGAAAGAAACTTGGTTGGTTCAAGAAAAATGGACAATTAGATTCAGTCAAGACTGCAGGTAAAACCCCTCTGGTTCATTATATTATTGTGAAAGGAGGAGTTTACTTCCTAACGCCTTGACAGCAGGCTTGGGCATATGATTTTCTTTGGCCAATGAAGTATAAATAGAAATGAAATATGACACTTCCTTTAAGAACCATTATGAGTTTCTGCCATCTCCCTTTTCCCTTTACCATGATGTCAGAATATTCATGATTGGGACTGTTCCAGATCTCCAATAGAAAAGGACATTGTATAGTGCTGGGGACTGACCAGCAGCCTCTGAACTATGGGTGAACAGATACTCTGACACACTTTCACTGTGAAAGAGAGGGCTAAGGGATGGCCTGGCTGGAGGAGCCAAGCAGCCCGGATTGCCTGCCTCATTAGCCTTTTATTGTAACAGCAGTTTGAAATAAAGTTTATCTTTAAGATATAATCAGTAAGGGAAGTAATTTTGGGAGGATACATGTGTTTATAGTGTCCTTTAAACAAGGGCACCCAAAGGTTAAGATTAAGGATTCCAGTAAACACCTAGGGGTCTGCATATGCACAGACTTGTTTGGAAAAGGTCAGGGAATAATCAGGGGCACCACCGTCAACAGTCCCCTGAGTCTCCCCTAAATTGGAATTCCAATAAACAGGGCAGGCGGCCTTCCACACACTTCTGTTTTCTCAGAATGTCCTCCTTGTAAACTTTCCAACCAAGTCTTGTGTGCTCCCCAACAGTATAGTATATTCATATGCAGTTCGTAAGGACATAAATGTGAATTCATGAATCAGTCTTTGCTTTTGCAAATCACTAATGTTGGGAATATTTTGTTACTGCAGCACAATGTGGCCTAAGCTTTCTGATACTGATATTGTCTCTTTCTCTGTGAAAGGTAGAGAGAAAATGGCCTGGTCTTCTGAGAGCACATTCTCAGCGAATAACAGAGGTCTAATAATTCTAGGTTTTTCCAAGTGTGGTGTCACATCAGCATCACCTGCAAATTCCTAGGCCTCGCCCAGAATTAGTGAATTTGAATCTCTGGAGGTAGGGTCCGTGCATCTGTATTTTCACAGACACCCCAGATGATTCTTGTACAAACCCAAATCTGAGAATTGCTAGGTCAAGATGTTTACTGTGACTATAGTGCCAGAACAGAGAGGCAATGAATAAGGAATTAAGGAACTGGTTTTTGGATCCGATTTTTGGAAACTGAAATTGGGTCCTGTCTCTGCCACTCATTAGCTTTGGGATCCTGAATTCAGCATTTTGGCCTCAAAATTCAAATTTCTCCTGGCTTCCATGGTTTTGATGACAATCATCCCTTCTACCTCTCCAAGGCTGTTGTGATAAAAAGCTTGAAAATCCTTTATAAACTGAAAATCCTTTGTGTATCAAGATATTGTGACCTTTTCAAGATGTGGGGTAGGGGTGTAGGTGAAGAGGCCTTTTTCTCTAGTGACATGGGGAACCTCTGAGACCATGTATTGAATCAAATAGCAATCAGCACAGCACTGGATAGCAGGCACAGGTTGATCAATGCTAATTTTATTTTGCTCTTTTAATGACCAGTAGGAAAATAGATTAGGGATTATCTATCCACAATAGCCTTGGGAGGTAGAATATGAAATGGGTTATGTCTAGAACCCATCAGGTTTAAACTGCAGAACTGAGCAGACAGACATATCTCTGCTATTTTTAATTGAGAATCCTAGATACTTGAAGAAGGAACAACCTGCCAAGTTGTTCTTAGCTCAGTAAAGGATGGAAAAGCTCCCCCAGGCTCCTGCCCATCCCTGCTAACAGAGGGCTCTTTAGGGGCTAGGCATTGTGCTAGAAGCACACCAATCAAGGCTTCACAATAACCTCAAGTGATAGACATTTTCGGCCTGCCTGTACAGATGAACAAACTGAAGCTTAGGAAAGTACTATTATTTGTGGAAAATGATCCCTCTACTGAATGACAGAGGCCAGATTTGTCCCAGGGTTTTGCTTTCAATCATTATGATTTTTCTCTAGACAAAGCAGATGTAGCTATTGTGAGTGAAAAGATGAAAACACAGCAAGTATACATTGCTTTTACAACCAGAAAAAAGGTGATATTTGGCACTGTTGAAACTCAGCACTCTCAAACAGCAAGATATTATGCCTAGCTAGAGTAAACTGGAAACTATATTGCAACCAATTGTAAAAATTCAGTAACTCTTACATGTGTTATCTTATCTTATTAGTGTTAAAATCAATAAATGTAGAAATGCATGGTTGTTGTACTGTCTTCAGATTTCAGTTGAAGAAGTGAAATGAAATAAAAATCACTGTAGCCTTCAAGGTTTTTTATGTTATAGGAATCTAGACACAGCTCTAATAATGAAGGAAAAGGAAAAACCGGTGGATTTTTTTCTGTAATTATAATCCACTTTAAATGGGCATCCTGTGTCTTCTTAAAATGCTTTCCTTGATTTTCTCATTACTATAACTCAAAATAATTCCCAAGGAAGATATGTCAAAGGAAAAAATGCCTTTACAATCAGGAGAGTATGAATACTCACATTTATATTTTAAAATTGCAGTGTATTGAATTATGGTTCAGTACTTAAATGTCTAATTACCTATCATACCCTATACCTAAAACCAGGGGAAAGAGCCTCTCCAGCAATTAAAAAATAATCCTCATGTGCTAATATACTAAAACGTAATTAATTATGAATTTTCTTTACATGATCAAATGTACCTTAGTTTTCGGACCAACTTCTGTTCATCAAAGCTCCTATGGCTTTAAATCTTTAAAAGCCACATAAAACCAAGTTGATATATAATACAGACTACCAAGCTCTATTATCAGACTTGAGAGAAGTAACAAGGCCAAGTAAGAGCTTTATAGACTTCAAAATGAATCCAAAATCATAATGAATTGTGACAGTTTGAGTTTTTGGAATTACTTAAGAATTCATTAGACCATTTATTAGTTATTTTCTTAGGCATATTTCAAAACATATAGAAAATTGCCTTTTTAAAATTTTCTTCTCTTTCTCCCTTCCCCTTCTCCCCGTCTCCCTTCTCTCCCTCCTTCCCTCCCTGTTTCCTTTCATTCTTCCTTATAGTCTTCCTTTTATTTTTACTAGCAAAGGAAAAAGAGCATGATTTCTTTGCGAAGTGTTACAGCAAAGGCCTATTGCAACTACTAATATATAAATAAGTGGTCCTTTGCTCAGACTAAATAATAAATAAAAAATACCGAGTTCCCATTGTTCCAATTTTTTTTTTAGTGTATAATGCAAACAGGCCTTTCAACTATTTAATACTTATCTACACACACACACAGACACATTACCAACAGGTATCACTGTCACAATAAATGAAAAGTTCAAGTCAGGTAATGGCCCAAAGGCCTCTAAGTGTTGGTGCTATCTCTTGCATACTTTCTTTCTCAGGGAAGTTTGCAGAGGACCCCAGGCCTTCCTTCATATCCTAACTCCTACAACTTGTTAGAGAGATTTTCCTTCTAAGTACAAGTAAAGATGCCAAAGGACCTATACTCAGACCAGAAGACAGAAGTACTTGTGGACATTTTAGTGAACTTCCCTCCACGTAGCTTCAAGCTACCAGGACACAGGCCTCTCCAACACCCTTCCTCTTCTCCTCAGCTGTTCTGCGGGAGAACTTGGTCTTCACGATGACAGGCTGCGTGGGCAGCTCTCCCTTCCCCAGCACTTTGCAGGAGCCTGATTGCACCACATCAGTGAGAGGAGCAGCTCTATCCAGTCTTGCTCTTGGCAGCATTTCCCCGTGTCTGCTCACTGACCAGGGTCCACAGTTTATCCAGGTTGACCGTTGGACAGAAGCTCTGTTTCCTCTTTAAGTGGTAATGCCTCGTACCAACTTTCCCAAAGTGGCTGATATTTGTCGAAGTTGATCCTGGGATGATGCAAGCCACCAGCATTACCATGTCCCCCTCCCTCCCCCCACCGCCCCATGCTTCCTGTGCTTGCCAATTTGGCTGTGGCCGTGCCTTACATGGCCCTGAAGTTTTCAGGTCTTCCTCAGTCTGGATGGCATGTCAGTGGCCAAGATTCAAGAGCCCCAGTGTTGCTTTTTAAAAAGAACATCATAGACTTGTTACACACTCAGTAATCATTTTTGAGGACCTATTGTGTGCTAAGCTACAGGCATTTTCCCCATATATCCAAACCAGGAGGGAGGGAGAGCTGCAGAGAACAAAGAGGAAGTTTCTGGGCTTTTGTGTCCAAGCATTCTGACTTCTGGAATTTCTGTCCTAGATCCTCCCTTGCTGGGGAGGGTTGGAAACAACCCCTCAAGGTCAAGACAGTTAAGAATTCCCCCTCTTTCCATTTCATTTAGGTTTAGTTTTAACAACTCTGCAAGTTGACCTTCTTTGTCTGAACATTCCTGACCTTGAATACTACTGGAAGTCAGTAGCCCAGCCATTTGTCTCCTCTTAGTGTTACCTGGTCAGCGAAGCACTGCTGGATAAAATTATTCCATCTGGCAAGTTGACTTTGTTATAAATTCATGGTCTCAGCTTAAACTGAGCCTTCAGTCAGTGTGGCCCTGTCTTGGCTCACCCAGTTCTGATATCTGCAGAACATGTCTCCTTCTGTGTCCTTCATCTTCTTAGTAGAAGACAGTCTTTTAAAGAGAAAGTAGAGAAGGCAAGGGAGAAGAGTTCCCCATCCTCTTATCTGCAAGCCTCTCTGCTCTCCTCTCAATTTCACTTATAGCCTGGATTCTTCCTATTATATCTTCTTGGGAACCATATGCTATTAATTATTCATGCTCTGCCCTGTATCATCAATGTGATCTGTTTATTGGATCTTCTTGGCAGCACTTAAACATATTCTGGTTTCTCCCATGTTAAAACAACTCTCCCTGAGCAGTCCTTCAGCCTCACTGCATTTCCTCTAGTTTACTACAATGCCAAGTAAGGGACAGGAATTTTGTTGAGATAAGTAATGCAAGTCCAGCTTGCATTACTTTATAACTCCTATGAAGAACTATACAACATCATAGTCTGAGATTTATATGCTTGCTGATATTTACTGAAACAACCTTTGCATCCTCATAAATAAATTTAACAAGCTCAACAGAATAAATAATTAAAGGTTCCTAGAAGTTGACTTTCATGAAAACAGACCTTTCTCCATTTCTCCTATGTAGTACATGTTTGAATGGAAAATATTCACTTGCTATTGAGGAATTCCAGATAAAGAATGCACATGAAAACCCTATGTTAGAGTGCACAGTCTGTGTCTGGCTTGACAAAAAGATCTGAAAATACAGTTTTTAAAATCTAATTTCCAGTTGACCAGTGAAATCACTCTTTGTTCTTCTACCCTGAATTGCATTAAAAGCTTATAGATAACTTCATTAAAATCATTCTAGTGAAGACTAATAAATAAATATGGAAATAAAAATAAAACCTGAGCAAATCTTCTTATAGTGGGATGAGCATTAGATGCTTTCTGATTCTCCATTTCTGGATTCTTTTTTCCCATGACTCTTGAGGAAAGTGTAGCTTTCAACTGCAGATAGCCCAGGCCCAAAGCTCAGTTGCCAAAACCATCATTTATCCCCTCTCCACATACCTTTAGAGAGGACCTGGCGCACATGACAAAGATGAATGTTTATAATTCTGGGCTGATCTGCCATTGCACATAGGAGAATCAGCCTTTTTTCCCTTCAGCTATCAATATCAAAACAGAATAAATGGCTTCTTAACACTTTTACTATTGCTAATAGTAGTAATAAATCTAGATTTTATACTGACCTCTGTCCCAAAGCACTTCACAAGCATAAAGAGAAATACAAACTTCCCATAAAGATTGCTTTATACAGTCAAAACCCATTTCCTGTGAAATGAAAGGCACTTGCTGTTTAACAACCCACAAATACATTAGACAACAATTTAAAACAGTAATATCTGATTGTAACCAAGGGCAGAATTGATTTAGGCCAAGTGCAACTACTTCAGAGGCTCCCAATCTCCATTGTATATCCCATGTGAAGGAATATTAGAGGAGTCCAATTATTGCACAACTCTATATTTGGGTTCCATCCTGAGTCTTTTAGGGAGATCAGCGCAGGTGCTGATCTATGGGAGAGCTATTTGCTAGATCCCAGGGTGCAGGTTGCTTCATGAACCAAGTAACAGGGGTCTCATGACTAAGAAAGGCTCTCGCCAAAATGGATGGATTTCTCTTCTTTGGCCTTAAGACACTCCTTGTGATTTTTCTCTTTGCTTTTATATTGTTTTGCTGTTCAGTCTGTTCAGAAGCTCAGTTAATTTGACTATCTTTCCCTTTACCAATTTCCAGCTTTCCCTGAAGAAATCCCTTTAAATGTGGGCTGAAGGAGCATTTCTTGCCCAATACATTTCAGTAATCATGGTCCTGAGAAACAGTCATGAAAATGGTTCTGATTGTGAAATTGCTTGCTGCATTCTCTTTTCATCATCTACTAACAAACTAGGCTTTGAGATCTCTTGTTTGACGCTACTTAAGTCAATATTTACCAAAAAGAAAATTGATGACATGCTTTTTCCCTCTTGTGTGAAACAGATATTAGCATTTCACAAAAGTTAGGTTCAAGGAATACTCTTTGAAAATGCTGGTTTAGGGAATATCTCACAGATTGAGTTATAACTATGTTTTTATTTTCTCATCTATAGAATAAAAGTATTAGACAGGAATTTTTTGAGATCCCAGCCAGTCCCAAAACAACATGCATATAATGCAAAATGGAGGTCCAGAGGATGTCATTCTCAAGTTTATTTTGAGTCTATAAAATACCCAAATCCTTCTAAACCTATACTTTCCAATAGAGTCTCCCTCAATATTACAGATATCCCCCCCCAACTCTATTGTCATTAAAATTTAAGGTTAATTGGCATACGAGGAGGAGGATTATTAGCTGGTAAACTTTGGAACCAGAATTCCCCTAAGGAGAGTATGCTTTTACTTTCTCTCTCCTTGATTTTAATCTATAGAGCTCTGGATATTAGTAATAGACTCCATACACTACCTACCATGTTCTCTGTGAATCCTGAATTAATAATGGATATAGAAAATAATTCTCATTTTGATCTTCACTATAAAACAAAACCCCTGACTTTGACACATAACAAATTAACACATCAAAAGAGCCCAAAAGGAGAAAGCGATAGATATCTATTTCCCTTTAGATCTCCGCATTATTTTGGCACATGTGTTCCCATTAAGATTTGAGGAATCTAGGCAGATCTTTCAGTCAAGGATAATGGAAGCTTTTGGGACAAGTAGGGTCAGAGTAGTAAGTAATTGCTACTCACCAAAATTTAAGGACACCAAGAGGCCAGGCTGCCCACAGCTCCCATTGACCCAAGGTCCCAGCGAGGCTGGCTGGAATCAGGTTTCTGGGGTTTATTTATCTTCTCTAATTGAAACTTTGTTACCTTGAGCAGAAGCCTAGGCAGGTAAGGAAGCCTCCTGTTTGCTTCAGCTCTGGGGCTTCTATAATTGAAACATTGTTGCCATGAGCAGAGGCCCAGCCGGCCTAGGCAGGCAGTTGCAACGGAAGCCTCCTCTTTGCTCTAGCCTCAGGGCTACCGGCCTCCATCTTGGCTGGGTTAATTTGCATACAGCTGCTCTGATTGGCTGAGGGTATGGCTTGGCTGGTGGGCATGGCCTAGGTGTCTCGGAGTAATGGTTAGTTTGCATATTACTCTTTTATTAGAGTAGATAAGAGTTCCTTGAATTGGAGAGAATATTCCAGACAAAAAAACTAACATGAATGAATGTGCAGTGGAATGAAGGGTGCTCATGGTTATACAAGGCCTAATAAACTCATTATTGGTATTTTTGAGGTACATGATGCTTGGATACATTTGTACATCGTTTTGGGTACATTTCTAATTGGGAAAGAAGACAGAAGGTAGTAGGGAAGGAGACTGAAATTGGTAAAGAGGTAGATTAAGAAAGTACTTGCATTTTGGGCAGAGGAACAGCACACCTGTTGCATATTACACTCAGTACCCATGGCAGACATTACCAACCAATTATCGGAATATTTACTACTGAGCCCAGAAACCTCCACCTAGAAATCTACTGTAAATGATGGGATTGGTTCTTGAGCCAAATAAATGCAGGTGTATGAGTAGCCATGTTTTAGAAGGATTTTAATGACCAGAGGATTGATTGTAGAGGAATAGGAAGACCATTTAGGAATAACCTCTAATAATTCTGTCATTTAATCATTGAGCCAGTATGATTAAACATTTATGTATATTTATGTGTAATAATATCTCATTTAGACTTCCTCAAACACCAGTGAGATAAGTATTATTATTATCATCCCTATTTGTAGGTATGGGAAGTGAGTTTCATAGAGGTTAAGTAGATTGACCATGGTCATAAAGGTAGAAAGTCGCAGAGCTAGGCTTGAATTTTGCACGGCAGGTGATTGGCCCTTGCTCACTTTTCTGGCCTTATATAATACCACCTTTCTCTACCTTTCTGTATTCTATTCATAGTGAGCATCTTTCAATATTCTGTTCCTTACCTTACGATCTTTGCAAAAATGTTTCTCTTTCTCTAAAACAACTTTTCTTCCTCTTTACCTTATTAAATCCTTCTTCTAACTCTTCTCAGCTAAGACATCACTTTTTTGCAGGGAAGCCATCCCTGAAGACTTTTATAGCACTGTTTGCTTCCTCCAAGCTTTTGTCTACTGCCTATAAAGGTGAGAAGGCTAACTCCCATTTTGTAAAACTACTGTTAGAAATTCTCAGCTATTTTTCAGACAGCCTCTTATTCTGAAATAAAATAAAAAACTTTGCTTTCTAGTGTGCTTGCATAATAAGGGAGATAAACTTAGCTGTCTGACCTTGCAGGCCAGAGACTAGGTATGCCCATATTCTCATGCCATGCCAGATATATTTTTTAATTGGATAGATCTGTGTTGTTTTTAAGGCAACCAGTGAGATAACCGCTTAGCACACATAGGGATGACTCTTTAATAAAAAGAAAGTTCTGCTTGTATCTCTGCTTAGAATTTGAATTCATTTTTCTCTAAGCCCACAGGGCACTGGAAAAATGAATGCCCCAAACAGCAAAACAAGAAAGCAGGGCCCGCCTTTCTATCATTCATTAATCAACAAACAAATAAAAAGCTCCTAATCACAGAAATAGATACAGAGTTTTATTGTGACAAATTTCAGTATCAAATTGTGATAAAAATTCTCAACAAATTAGGAATAGAAAGAAATTTTTCAGTCTAATAAAGTGGATAAAATAGTTGTGGTACATTTACACCATGGAATTACTACATGCTTCAAAAGGAAGGAACTCTTACTCTTTGTGTAATTCAAGAGGAAATAAATACATTACATAAGTACAGTGGAACCTTAGTTCTTGAACTTAATTTGTTCTGGAAGACTGTTTAAGAAGCAATTTGTTTGAAATCTGAATCATTTTTTCCCATTAGAAATAATGTAAATTGAATTAATTCATTCCATTCCACAAAAGATCCTGATTTAACCTTTGTTATACAGTACGTATCTCATGTACTGTTTAATTTATAAACAAACATTTCTCTACTTAAATATATTCAACCACCCCCTACTAGCCTTAAATGAATTACTTCAGCACTTGTTACAGGTTGCTTTCAGAAAGTCAGCATGCAGCATCTTTGCTTTTTCACATATCACTGCCTCAGAAATGCTGTCACTGGCTAACTGCTTTTTGTTTATCCAAATCAACAACAGTTTTTCTACCTCTTCAATTGCCTGTGATTATTGCTTTTGAGCACTTTCATACCCTTAGCAACATTAGCACTCTTGATAGCCTCTTTATGTTTTAAAGTTGTGCTAATCATCCATTTCACCAGCAACAACAGCAAAACAAACAAAACAAACAAAATTCCAAAAAACTCACAAAAATATTCACAGCACAATTTCCTGAGATCTTAATTCCAGGTTTTACAGTAAATGGATTCATATTCTCTCCTTTGTTTGTGACCTGACAGACACTTTTTATTATGCTTATGTATCTGCTTCAAAGGGTTGTCAGGTCCAGATCCAAAATTATATTCAACAACTGAGACTTTTTTTCTGTGAACAATTTGATAAAAAACAGAATTGTTTGAGATAGGAGATGTTCAAGAACTGAGGCTTGACTGTATATGTAGATAATAATAAGAACCTACAAAAAATCTCTTAGAACTAATATGTGAATTTATTGAGTTTATGCTACAAGGTTAATATACAAAATTGAATTATATAACTATATTCTATTGAACAACTAAACATTTAAAAAAATACAACACCATTTGCAAAAGCACCAGAAAAAATGAAATATTTATATATAAATCTAAAAAATGTGTTAAGACTAATACAGTGAAAGGAATTGTAATTTTATATTGCTACCTAGTACCTTCACTTTTTTTCTGTGGTACTCTACATTGACATATATGAGTGAATTATTTCCTTAATTAGTGAAATCTCAGTTTCTTAATTGTGTTATTCATTTTTTTTTGTCATTGAAAGTACAAATCCTGAATACACAGAATTTTAAATAAGCCAAATAGTTTGGGAAAAAGAAAAGAGTCCTGCCCAGAACAAGAGGACTAATTACATGATCAGTAGGTAAAAAAATGGCCTACCACTATACACACAGACTCTATTCCTTGTCTCTAGGGAGATGAACTTTCTGGATGTCTATACTTATAAAATCTATATATATATAAAAGCCTAAGCAACCGAATGACCAGTTGACCGGTTGCTGTGATGCACACTGACCAGCAGGGGTCAGATGATCAATGCAGGAGCTGCCCCCTGGTGGTCAGTGCGCTCCCACAGCGAGAGCACCACTCAACTGACTGACAGGTGCCAGATACAGGGCTTATGGCTGGCTAGCGCCATGCAGCAGCGCAAGCCTCTCCCAGTCAGGACTGACTGGGCACGAGCCCATGGTAGGCACAGCAGAGCTGGGATGAGCAGGAGTGGCAGGCAGGAGCAGCAAGTGGCTTTGGACTGCCAGTTTCAGCCACACTGAGGGACCCCACCAGTGCACGAATCCGTACACTGGGCCTCTTGTAAATAATATATGAGGCAGGGACTCCTGTGATATGTGGCAGAGTGGGAACTTTCCTGGAAGAAGCGAGGGAAGGAGCCACCTTTCTGCATGTGTACATCAGCCACGCTCCTCTGTACTACCGTGGTTTGAGCCAGTAGCATCTGTACCTGAGCCTCTTGGTAAAACTGAGAGTAGCCTCTGATCTTGTTTCTAAAGAATATGGGACTAAATTGAGGGAACTGAATCGGTCAAGTGATTTGGTGTCTTCTGGCAGACAGAGCATTTAACTCTTGATTGTATAAGGCGAGGTAGGAGGGCTAATGCCTGGTATTGAGGGGAAAGGATTGTTTTAATTTAAAGGAATTACTGAGTTTCTACTTATTCTATGATATGGTTTTTATGTATTAACTGGATATATTATGAAATGAGAGAACTTAACTTACAGTCCTATTATAGCAGGAGAAAGTAACCCAGACATGGAGGGTAAAACATTCATTGCAAATATTCAGACTTACAGATATGTGCAATTCCTTAGGGAAAAAATGGTTAAAGATGGGAGAATGTGAGAAAACCAAATTTATTAAGAGGGGGCAGTAGCAATGGTGGACTGAAGCAGAGCACAAACTGAAGTTTCTTAGGACGGGAGCATGCTTGTCTCTGTCTCTGAACCACCTATGCATCCCAGATGCTTCCTTACCTGGGGCTCTTCTGACTTCTGTTCAAACTCTCCCAGGCATCTCGAACCTCCCAGGGGAGAAAATGGACGTAGTGGAAGAGAAAAGAAGACACATGTTGGACTGCCACAGATGAAATGAAACTGTGACCAAAGTTATGTAGTACCCATAGTTGACGTCATGTAATTTAAAAAATCCTCTGTTTCTGAAACACTGCAAGTACTCTGTCATGTGAAAGTTTTGGTGGTGGGTCCCTTAGTCATCTACCTTTCCCCACTCATATTTTTGGGATAAAATATGTCCATTATTTAATTTTGAGTATTGTCCACAGTGTCACTTCAGACTGTCAGCCTAGCTTTGTGGCACAGGGTCACAGTTGCATTGCATTGTGGATGATATAGTCTATCTCTGTTTGCTTTTCCATCTAGAAATTGATCACTAAAACCTCAAAATTCATTTTTAGCCACCCACGTATACACAACATGCTAATGGAATGTTACCCTCTAGCAGGTTATTGGAATGGAAAGGGGGACTAAAATGCAATGCCTCATTTATAGAAATATTTCTAAGATGGGATTTATTAGTTAAGCCACTATGGAGGAATACAGATTTTCTCTAATGGGTTCCATTTTTGTTTGTTAGGCAAACAAAGCACTTTTCAGAGAAATTTGTGCTTAGAAGGGAGATGAAATTGTTTTTGAAATCTACTACAATAGTAAGCAAAACACAGCTCTAATTCATGCAAGATGTAAAAGATCCTGAGTAGGAAACTGATGAAGGGTCACTTCTTTTTTTAAAGACAACAGTAAAAGAAGACTCTTACCTGGTTAAATCCACTCTATGTTGGTGGTGTCAGGGATGAGAAGATGGATACTTTGGGCAAAAAGGTGATTACAAGGATCACTTCAGATTCTGTCATTGAGATATGCCTTATGGGTTGTTTCTGATGTTCATGGTCTTGTTTCTTCCTCCTCTACTCAACCTACAGCTTTTCTAAAGCACTGAAATGTTTGAATTAAGCTGCTGTGAGTTGGGCAGCAGTTGCAGTGCACAGATAGTTTGTCAGTCAGGAACTGCCTTATAATTTTTGAATTTAGAAAAAAAAACCATTACTATTATGACTACTTGCTAGCTTCCTGATAGTACATACAAAATATTTTATTTCTTTAGCTTTTCAAACTTAGTTCTGTCACTCCTAAAATGAAGGTCATTAAGTCCCAGTCCAAACATTTGTTGAGCATCTATGACATACATACAGGGCATTTCACTAGGTTTTTCCACCTGTGAAGTCATTGATAACATTCTAAATTCACAGAGGCAGCAGTTACTACGAAGGGATGCCCTTCTAGGGGCTATTTTGCTCACATAGATTCTTAACATGACTGAAGACTTTTCTAAACATGAAACCTGATGGATTCAGCCCTGAGGCCATGGTTTGCTGGCCAAGGTCAAAGCTGGGGGTGGATGCTTTCCATTGCCTTGTTTGTTGTGAAGCACTTGGCTCTCATCCAACCTGGAATGCTGGTAGACTATTACATGTGCTTAAGAGGACAGGAAATTAACACAATGGAAAAATATGTATTGCTGCCCAATCTCTGAGAGTACTTCGTTTTTAACTAATCACAGAGAGGAAATCATCTTGTTATTTTATAACTTTTTGGTTACTCAAGTAATACATGTTTACTGTAGGAAAATTAGAAAAATATAGATAAGCAAAAAGAAGTAATTAACGTCATATTCAATACCTAAAGATAATTATTATTAACATTTTGATCCATAGCCTTTCAGACTTGTTCCTGTGTTTAGATTGTATCACACTGTACACGTTTTACAAAATGAATTTTCTTTGGTTTAATGATACATGATTAAAAACTTCCCTTGTTGGGGAAGGCAGAGGAGGGGGATAAGAAATCAATCAAAGGACTTGTATGCATGCATATAAGCATAACCAATTGACACAGACACTAGGGGGGTGAGAGCATGTACGGGGAGAGGGGTGGTGGCCGAGGAGAGGTCAATGGGAGAAAAGGGAGACATATGTAATACTTTAAACAATAATTAAAAAATAAAAATGTCTTCTGTTGAAAAAATATTTTTACATTTAAAAATGGCTACATAATTAGTTATAGTACTTTATATATCTCTGTTCATTTAATTCAAGCATGTCAAACTCAAAGGCTAACACAAGCCAAATAAATAAGGTTTAACTTTATGTGGGCCACAAAACACAAAAGCTTCAATTTTCATAGGAATATAGGTTTATTTTGATAGAGGCATGCTGAGTACAAAGGACTGAAAAAAATGAGTAATCATTAACATAAAATAATAGAACATTTTAATAAAAATATATTTTCTTGAACATTAACTTACCAGACACTGAATAACTGCATAAATTAATAAGGCATAAGGCAAATAAACCTATTTTTCTTGTTTTCCAAAAGTGAAATATTTCCAGTTGCGCACACCAAACACATCAGTACAAGACTAATGACATGGCAATCGGCTGCTAAAATATTTGCTGCTAGTATTAGTGGAGAGAAATGGTGAACCTGCATGTAAGGGAAATGAATGCAACACGATTATAGTAATTAGTCATTAGCGAATGTTGTAGTTTGTTATTAATAATTATGTATAATAGGATAGTGTAAAAATTAAGTTATGAAATTTTTATTAAAATGTTTCTTACATACTGTTAGATTGGCTGAGCCACAAAAATAAATATTCGTTTTGGGCCACATGTGGCCTGCAGGCCGCGAGTTTGACATGCTTGGTTTAATTGAACCTTCTATTAGTAAACATTTCTAGTATTTCCAATTTTTACATATAAGTTGCTTTGCAATAAATATTTTGAATTTAATGTTTTATACACATTATTTCCTAAGTAAAAATTGCTTAAAGTTTAATTGCTTTATCAGAAGGTCTGCAATTTTATACATTTTGATATATCTTGTCAAATTGTTTCTTAGGAAGGTTATACCAACTTACACTTACAATAAAATTGTGTAAAAGTGCTATTTTTCCCTACTTCCTTGGCAATTTTAAGTATTATTACTTAAAAAAAAAAAAAACCCTTACCAATTCTAATAGTTGAAAAATAGTATTACATTTCTTTGGTTATTGGCAAGTTTCAGCAAATGATTTTATGTTTATTGTCCTGTTTATTTTTTCTTGTATAAATTGTCTACTTTGTTCTTTGTCATTTATTTTATTGATATGCTAACCTTTCTCTTATTGAAGTCATGATAATTTTTGTGGTATCAATAACAAGATGTCCCCTGGTCCCCAAGAGGGACAAATCTGATGTTGGATCTGTCCTGTCTTTGGAGCTCTCCTGTGGGACTGGGCCAAAGCAGCCCTCCATGTGACTTGGCCTGATTTCCGACCTCTTTCCTTCCCATTTCCCACTTCCTTGGGAACATTTACTATTAAATCATTTTCCACACAAATGCTTCTTGTTGGATCTGCTTCTGGGGAATGCCCCCTAAGGTTTTCTCTGCACTATTTGTTAGTAGTTGAGTTAGAGTAAAAGGGAAAACCGTGTGAGCCAACCATCCTGGAATCACTTATACCAAAAACTGTTTATTATTTATGGGAAATCCATATTTAACTGGGAATCCTGTATTTTATCTGGCTGCCCAGCTTTCTTGGACCTCATAGCAATACTCCTATGTTAACAGTCTGTTTGTAGGTTCTCACTGCTATGCTCATGTGCTAGATACTGTCCCTGCTCAGGATAGGTGGCTCAGTCACCACAGAAAACCTCTCCCTGTGTTGCTATCTACAAACTAGTCTCCATCCAGCTCTGAATGATTGTTCCAAAACATAAATCACTACTCTCCCCCCTCCTTAAAATCTATTAGTGGCTTTCTGTCACACTTCCAATATAAGCAAAAAGGACTACCCATGTGGTCTCTAATTCCTTACCCCCCTGGGCTCTCCTTTCCTTACTCACCTTATCCTGTCCCTCTCCTGAAGCAAAGGGATAATTGCAGGTTAAGTCTCAGCCTTGCCTGATGCCCCAGGATATCTGGAGGAGAGTGTTTCCTTCCTCATGCACTGGGTTTTCACCCTCTTGCAATTGTCACTCATTGGCTAAGGTTTACTCTAGGAACATGTCAACTCCCTGGATTTCAGACTCTCAGTATCTGGTTGAAGCAGCTCCAATACCAAAAAGTAGTTCTCTGATGAAGGTTTCCAGAAGGTATGATCCCCGAGGACAAATAGTATAGAAGCTGAGAAATGGGTCCACGGAACCAGTTAGGGAATCGGAGGAGGTTTGGGTGTTCCAACAGTAGTCAGCTGAATCCCAGAGGCACAGTGGCAGGTTTGGCTGCTTTCACTGTAAAAATGTCCCTGACTATTGGCAGTAGCCTATTAGGGCTCCTGGGAAGGTCAAAGAGTAAGAACTAGACACTCTTATCATACTTGGGGTGAGGGGTGGGGCAGATAACCTGTGAGTATCTGGTTGGTTTGGTTGTGAGACAGAATGAGCTGCTTTCTGGCTGGGCCTCTTTGTGGGAGCAACAACATCTTTATTTAAAAAGCATTTATTTTACTAGTGGCCCGGTGCATGAATTTTTGCACATTGAAAGGAAATTAATTAGAAGAGATATTTTAATATCGCTGTTCACCATTTCTCTATAATAGAAGTGCCAACCAAAATTCATGATCGACAATGACAGATGGAAACACATGCATGTGATTGGTCAGAGAGCTTTATATGTATCGTGTATGCATGAGTCAACTTAGCCTTTTATAGATATAGAATAAACTTGCTTAATTAGACCTGCTTTCTGATTTAGCTAAACTTTATCCAGCCCAGTGAAGCACCCCAACTTCTCTTTCAGGTAATTGTCAGCAACACAGCAGTAAATATCAACATGAAGCAGATTATTATTCTGTAGATCACACAGGGAGAACAAAGGGTAAAATATTTAACTGCAGCAGTGTTTGACTATATTCTGCATAATGAGGAAAGCTGAAGTCATTTTCAAGGTCCACCATTTCTTCTTTTCAGTTAGGTTAAGTTTCTAAGCTTCCTAAATCTCTATTTTCTGGCTAATGAAAAGAAAATAGGATTCCACCAAGTCTCCTATCTACCTAATCCAGGACTTCTGTGAGGATCAAATGAGATGAGGCATGGGGAAACACTTCACAGACATTTGGTTAAAGTATAAAATGTTTCCACCTATATATTCCTGAAACTCCAAGGAGGCTATTTGCTAGGGAGAGGAAGCCAGGCATTGCTATGTGATGTCATTACCTGGTACCCACAGTGACCGTTTCTGGGCCAGACTGGGCTGTGGACTGCATTTTGTGCCATGGGGTCTCAGCAACATTGGCTGCAGTTTGGTGGGCTGTTGTTCCAGGGTGATAGTGGAGCCTGTGTCCCACTTAGGAGGAGCTGAGTGTTGCTTTCTGGGCGCCAGGTCCATGGTGCTGTTTCTCTGTGCACATCATGGCAGCTCCTGCATTGAACGTCTGTCCCCTGATGGTCAGTGTGCATCATAGTGACTAATGAGAAGGTATGAAGGACACTTAGCATATTAGCCTTTTATATCTACATCTAATCTAATAAAAGCATCATATTGAAATTGACCATCCCTTCGGGATGCCTAAGCCACACCCACCAGCCATTCAGAGCGACTGTATGCAAATTAACCCAGCCAACATGGAGGCCGGCATTCACGGAGCTGAGTAAACAGGCAGCGTCCAGTTGCAGCAGGAGTGAAACTGTTTGCCAGCTGCTTGGGTTTCTCCCGACTCCAGGCAACAACATATTTGCAACAATGTCTCAGTTATAGAAGCCTCAGAGGTGAAACAAACAGCAGGCTGGCCTGACTACTTCGTTATATGCCTAGGCCTCAGCTTAAAGAAACAGTGTATCAATTATAGAAGATAAATAAATATCAGAAACCTGCTTCCAGCCAGCCTTGCTGGGACATTGGGTCAATGGGAGCTGTGAGCAGCCTGAAAGCCAGAAAGCGCCCCTCAGCCCATCACCCATGCTGGCCACACCCTAATGGGGTGAGGGACCCCACTAGGGGGCTTTCTCAGCCTGCAAATAGCCATCAGCCCCTCACCCAGGCTGGCCAGTTACCCCAGTAGGGACCCAAAACCTTTAGGGATTGTGGGCAGCCTGAAAGCCTGAAAATGGCCCTCAAGCCCGCACCAAGGCTGGCCACACCCCAATGGGGTGAGGGTCCACACTGGGAGGCTTGGCTAGCCTGTAAACAGTCATCAGCCCTTCACCCAGGCTGTCCAGGCACACCAGCAGGTGGACATCCCCAGCGGGGTCCCAGACTGCCAGAGGGCACAGGTCAGGCTGAGGGACCTCTCAAGTGCACAAATTTTTGTGCACTGGGCCCTTAGTATATATATAAAACCCTAATATGCAAATAGACCGAATGGCGGAACAACCAAACAACCAGTTGCTATGACGTGAACTGGAACATGGCCAGGGGCGTGCGTGGAACATGGCCAACATTGGAAGCAGGCGGCAGAGTGTGGAATGTGGAGGGCACGACCTTCGGTGGGATGGTGGAGCAGGCGAGTAGGGGTGCGAAACCAAGGCAGGGCACCAGTCACTGTCATTGGGGTGAGCCTCTGGTGGTTACTGAAAACTCTTTGCTCCCATGCTCTGTGGTCCCACCTGGTGCTCACTCCTGCTGCTGGCCCTGGCCTCATTCACACCTGCTGCTGGCACCAGAGCCACCGCTCACACCCACTGCCAGTGCCGGCCCCACTTGCACCTGTAGCTGGCGCCAGAACTGCCACTTGCATCCGCTGCCAGTGCCCAGCGCCAGTCCCAATTGCTCAGTGCTGTCAAGGGGTGTGAGTGGTGACTGCCATCCCCAATTGCCACTGAGGTCTTCTCCATCTGCCCCTGTTCCTGATGTGTGATTGGGGCAACAGCCACCACTTGTACCTGCTGATGGTGCTGGCTCCAATTGCTCTGTGCTGTCAGCGCGTGGGAGCAGTGGCGGCAGGAGTGGGGCTACCGGGAGACAGAGTACCAGGGGCCAGGGTGTGGGGGGCTGAACAGAGGCATGGAGGATGGGCCAAGACTCACCCCTATGCCCACCACAGCCTCACAGCCCACAGTTCCTTTCAATGTGCATGAATTTGTGCTCTGGGCCCTTGGTAGATAGATACATATGTAAGAGTAGCCATATGTAAGAGTCTAGTAGAAATAACTGCAGGTTCTAAGGACATTGTATTATAGCCTTAATGTGAATCTAATTTTAAAAACTGCAGGGGTGTGTATATATCACCTATCTATATATATAAAAGTCTAATATACCAAGTGTCCCCTTGGAAGTTCAGCCAAATGGGAGTTTGATCACTCGCTATGATGTGTGCTGACCACCAGGGGGTGGTGCAGAATGAAGGAAGGTCCCAGCCTGCAGCTGGCAGCACACAGCTGCTAGGGAAGGTACCCATGCATGAATTTCGTGCATTGGGCATCTAGTTAGAATATAATAGCCAGATAGGATGAAGCCACACTGAAGAATTCTTCAAGTATTTATTTGAAAAGACACTGCTATGTTTGTGATCACTGTTTTGTAATTTCTATAATCCATCAATTTAATACTGTCAACGAAAAATTCTAAAAAATCATGAGTCTGTCACAATTGATAAGACATGAATAGGATTCTGGGCTATGCACGAGCCCCAATAATTTATTAGCCCATTTATTTGAAATAGATTGAAATTAAAGGTTGTTTCTGAATGCTAGGTCAGTGGCTATGGCAGAATTCTGACTTGGTGTTCAAATGAGGAAATGTTTTTGAGCCTAAACTCAAATATGTGAGATTTTGAAAGCTTTCTCTATGTGCCTTTCAGATACTCGAGGACCTAGGACCAAGGGCACATCCAATAATGCTCCCATTATCTAGATCAGGGGTGAAGAATGTCCGGCCCTTGGCCATATAAGGCCTAAGAAATCATTTGGTCTGGTCTTGCCAAGGCATTAAGGGTGAGTTAATTAAAACTCTGATCAAATATAATGGGTTAATTTTTAGGTTGATAATTTTGTATGGCCCACAAAGGATATTATAAATAACCAGGTGATCCTTGGAAGAAAAAAAGGTTCCCTTCCCTGGTCTAGAACCTAGTGCTCACTGTGGTTGGAATGGAAAGCAGGAGGAAAGAAGGTATAGCATCACAGTCCATGGGTGTGTAGTATGTTAAATAATAATAGATAATATCTTTACGTAATCCTATAAAAGCCACAGATAAACATATCCCAAAATATTGCCACTGGCTATTTGAGAAGGGTTGTATTATGGATGATTTATTTATATCTAAAAATTTAACTTTGTTTTTTTAATGTGTCTATTATTTAAATTTTCTGTAGTAAGCAGATATTTTTGCATTTAAAATATGATCAAGCTAAGTTTACTACCTAATTAAAAGAATACGTTTTCTTATGTCATAGTTACTTTAACATAAAGCTTATACAGACTCACCAACTATCTGTAATCTATAAATGGACACAGTTCACTGTTTGATAGGGAATTTTCTGCCTATATTGTTATGTTGGAAATCTGGGTCAGAAAAGGGAAAATAAAAAAATACTGCCTCTTGACTGTTAGGTAGAGCATGACATTTTCTTCGTTTTCTATTTGGTTGGGCTCTGGAGACACTAATACCAATTCCCAGAACTACTTTTGCTTTTAGAATCTGCACAGATCCCTGGGAATATATAATTTCTCCATTGCTTAGCAACTGTTCCATTATTTTCAGGAACTTGTTAAGTGAATGAATGCATTTTGATGACAAGACAGCTTTATTCATGCCATGGTCTGGGCCACATTGTAATAATAAAAGATAACAAAATGAAATATTGCAGAGATCATGTCCCTAGTCACTTCTGCCTACAAAACCCTCAGAATAACTGGGTTGGAAAAGAAAAATTTTATGCAAACAGATTTTAAAAGCTAATAGAAAAAGCATATTGATTCTGAAATAATTATATTGTGCGCACACACACTCACAATTTCTCTTTATATAGTTAATGGATGACCTTCCATGGATAAAATATAAACAGAAGTGCTATGTGGTCTTTCACAGTTAAAAAACCCTAAAATGGCTCTAATTTTCCTTACTCTGATGATGTTATAAACTCAGACCTTATTGGATGGTTACTGGTGGATGATCAAGGTTCCCAATTTAAACATGCTCAGGCTTTTCACCAGGAAAGATTGCAGGTTGAAATAACACAGCTTATAAGACCAGTTCCTGTGTAAGAAACACATGCTGTGTGTTCATATCCTTTAGTGGAAATAATAATTCTAAACAACTATGGCTTAATATATTAGCATTTTGTTTTTGATTTTCAGAAAGCTCAGAGCAAAATTTTGGTGCCTAAATTTCAATAACAAATTTACCCTCAGTTCCTGACAAATCTTATTTCTTCCTGTGCATCTATACTAATAAAAGGGTAATATCCCAATTAGACCAGATGTCTTCTGGACATCCTTCCTGATAAAGCTGGGCCTGGGAGAAGCCACCCTTCTGTGGTCCGGGCACCAGTGGCTGTGGCCTGGAAGAAGCTATCCACCCATGGTTCTAGGTGCATGAGGCCAGTCAGAGGGAGGGAAGCCCAGGCCCCCAGTTCCTCTGGTCAGCTGGAGGAGGGAAGCCTGGATCCTGGGTGTGGGGCCAAGGCAGAGACAGTTACGGGCAATCAGGAAGGAAGAGGTAGTTAGGAGCAATCAGGCAGAGGGGTTAGGGGCCATCAGGCAGGCAGGCAGGCGAGCAGTTAGGAGCCAGTGGTCCCAGATTACTAGAGGCAAGTCTGACTGCTGGTTTAGGCCTGATCCCATAGGCAGTTGGACATCCCCCAAGGGGTCTCGGATTGGAAAGGGTGCAGGCTGGGCTGAGGAATTCCCCCCACCCCCAATACAAATTTTGTGCACTGGGCCTCTACTGTATATATAATGATGAAAAATTCAAGAACTAATTCTATTCTTAGGTTTAAAAGTTAAGGAGAAGGAGCAGGACTTTATAGTCTCTTTGCTTAGTCTTTTCTCTTTGGCCCAGATAAGCTTTTAAGACATTCTAAGATAAAAACAACACTGGGAATTTCTACTTCTAGTTCATGCTTTTCAACTCAATGCACCCCTTTTCCTTAATAAAACCAATTTTGAGTTTTATAATTAAACCTCTTTCTGTAAAAAATGTAAATACAGTTAACCCTTGAACAGTGCTGGTGTTGGGGCTCTGATGCCCTGTGCAGTCAAAAATTCACATATGACTTTTGACTTCCCTAAAACTCAACTGCAGTTGTCCCTCATGTCCACAGAGGATTGGTTCTAGGACTCCTTTCAGATACCAGATTCCACGATGCTCAGGCCCCTGATATAAAATACATAAAACAGTACGTACAGCCGGCCTTCTGATCCATGGTGTTTTCAATCCGTGGGGTACTGTTTTCAATCCATAATTAATTGAATTGTGGATGTGAAATCTGGAGATATGGAGAGTTGATTGTACATTTATCGAAAAAGAACTCCACGCATAGGTAGATGGCTGCAGTTCAAACTATGTTGTTCAAGTATAACTGTAATTCAAAAGCACGTGGAATAAAAATTGACATCTCTCTTTGATTCCTTAAATATGAAATTTTTATGTGTATAGTTCTGCTCCTGGTACTTCAGAAAATAGAAAAAATATGCTCTGATTAGGTGATTCAGTTCAGTTCAACAGTTAACCTTCTGTCTGCAAGCATCTCCATTAGGAAGTGAGGCAGGGTGGGGAGTGAGGATTATACAGAAGTAAGTGCCATCACGCTTGTATTCAGTGAGCTTATAGACCATTTGGGGGATAAAGCATAAACAGGATCACAGGTGATGTCACGATGTGTAGTTTGAGAAGATATTATATAATTTAGAGAAGAATAAGTATATTATTGAATGCTTAATGAAGTAGAATTTTGGTAGGTCTTGAAAGATGGGTAAGATTTAGAGAAGTGAAGGGAAGAAAGAAAATCTCAGATTAATTTTTAAAAAATATATTTTATTGATTTTTTTACAGAGAGGAAGGGAGAGGGATAGAGAGCTAGAAACATCGATGAGAGAGAAACATTGACCAGCTGCCTCCTGCACACCCCCCACTGGGGATGTGCCCGCAACCAAGGCACATGCCTTTGACTGGAATCGAACCTGGGACCTTTCAGTCCACAGGCTGACGCTCTATCCACTGAGCCAAACCAGTTAGGGCCTCAGATTAATTCTAATTTGCACACCGTATTCTCAAAAAGATTGCAGTGTGGTTTATAATAAGACAAACTATTTAACTGTGTGTGCCTTACTTAGTTTTCTCCTTGATCAAATAAGATAATAAAACAAATTTTATAGAGTTTTATGAAGATTAATGAAATTCTATATCTAAATAGCTTTAGAACAGTGCCTGGAGGTACAGTAAATCAGTGTTTACTACCCATACTTCTGTTACCCAGTATGAAGTACACAGGGCCACATAAACCTTTGCAAAAGTTTCAGTCATTCCTGTTCCTCACAGAGAATCACAATGAAACGAAGTTTAGTTTGATTAGGCGTGTGACTGTGAAGGTGAATGCTTACACAAGAAGACAATGCAAATCACAGTCAAAATAACTGGCTACTTCCCAGAGCATGAGACAAGGTTTCTTACCACCACTTACTTTTCTCTGTTGCTGAATTTGAAACTAAAAAATCCTCAACATGTCCTGAATTCTCTTAGCTTAAAAACCACATCTTTTAGAACCTAGCTTAGATCATCCCAACTGAATACCTTGATACGCTGCCTACTTCGACCTTTAAAACCCAAAGAAGCTGCGCTCCAACCCACTGCATGTTGAGGGCTGAGGTACCTGAGCTGGCCATCTGTTGGGACTGAACCCAGTGACTCCTCCCCATGCTCAGCTCTGTCCAGACATCTTTTCAAGCATTATATTTGCCCATGTTTCTGGTCTGACAAACATTTATTTAGATGTGTTAATCTAAGCAATAAACTTTGACATTCCTATTTTCCTGTTAAAGAAGCATCCTTGGATCAAGGGTGACTCAAAATACTCATGTTTACTTCTGTAAGAGCAGACCAGAAAAATTAATTAGTTCATTCTTAGAGGAATAACACAGAATACAGTCACTGATAGTGTGAGCAAGGAAACATTTCTTTAATAAGAAAACCATTAATGATTAACAAGTGGGTGGGCATGGGAGAGCTTCATATAAGCAAAGAGGGTGGAAGTGACTCTAGAGGTGCAGATTTTTTTCAATTAAAATCTGTCTTAAAATGGGCTGCTTGCCGAGATATTTTAACCTGAATTTGAAAGCAAAAGTTGCATTTTGCCCTTTCCTCCCTTAAACTTGTTTTTAAGCCATTTCTGTAATAGCCTATTATATGCCTACAGAAAATGCATAATAAATGTTTGGATAACAAATTATTATAAAGCAAGCCACATGTAACTGCCTTCTCAAGCCAACACCCCATGACATTGTCAGTAGCCCAGAAGCCTCTCCCAGCCTCTACTTATTTATCACAACTTCCCTCCCTCTTCCCACTTTTCTGACTTATGGTAATCACTTCCTTGCTTTACTTCACCTTTATCCCCCAAATATGACCCTATAAACACAGTATTTAAAAATTCTGTCTGTGTTTGGAGTTTAAATCAAATCATGCAGCATATGAAGAGGAAAAAAAAAGACAAATAAATAAATCATACAGCTTGTGGATTTTGTGTTTGGCTTCCTGAGCATAGAATTCATCCATGTTGTTGTGTGTAACTGAGTTGCTTACTTTTATTGCTGTTAGGGCATTCCATTTTTTTTGTTTGTGAGTATACCCAAAATATGTATCCATACTTCTGTTGAGAGACTTCAGGTTACTTGCAGTTTAGGGCTATTACGAATAATGCTACTGTGAACATTCTTACACATTTTTTTTATGTGTGTGGGCATGCGTCATTCTTGGGCATTTACCCAGGACTGGAATTGCTGAGTTCTTGAACATGAAAATCATCAACTTTAGTAAATAATTCCAATGGTTTTCTAAAGTGGTTGTCCAAGTTTATACTTTTACCAACAGTATATGACAATTTCCCTCTTAACTTTTAGGAGAGGAAAGAAAGTTTATTAATATGTTTAAATATATTTACATGAAATCCATACACTTAGATATTGCAAAAACAGGGTGAGTTTCATGGACTAGATTCATACAGATGGTCTGAGTAGTGTGCTCAGAAAATGCTTTTGTTCTGGACTCTGATAAACTAGAGTTCAAACTGTGGCTGTGTCTCTTATTTGCTGTGTTACATTATACAAGACATTTGACATTTTAAATTCTGTTTTCTTATCTGTAAAACAGGAGTGAAAATAGTATATAGTTCATAGGGCTGTTGTATTGATTTAATGAGATAACATATTTACGGTGCCTAGTGTGTTGTCTGGCACATAGAAAAAAAACTAAATATAGTAGTATTACATTACTACTGCTGCTGCTGCTGGTACTGCTACTATTGTTTGTACTCAAGACGTCCTTTCTAACTGTAGCAGAAAGAATAAGGAGCAGAAAGTTAGACTTGACCATCTGTACCTGTGTATTTCCCAATGATGTCTAAATTCAGGAAATAGTTGAGAGAGAAGAAGAGAAAAAGAGAGGGAGAGAGAGGGAGAGGGAGGGAGGGAGGGAGGGGGGTGGAGAGAGGTAGGGAAAGAGAGAGAGAAAGATTTACGAAGGTATTTATAAGCTAGGACTCAGTTTTGCCTAAAGCTAGGACTCAGTTTTGCCTAAGTGAATCAGACAGACGAGCAGACATTTGTGAGGAGGTGACTTCTCCACTCACCTCAATAGTTCTAAATTTCTTAGCACCCCAGAGACAACATAACTAGAACCCTGAATTCACCACCACCATCACGCAAGTGCTCTGCGCCCTCATTCCAGGCACAGACATCCGGCCTGCTCCTGACTTCTGAGCCACAGCTTTGGGAGCAGCATGGCAGACACATGCAGTTTGGCCCCTATTCACCATTGCTCTGGAATGCAGTTGCCTGTTTCCAAAGGGCCGTGGTGGCTGGAAGCCAGCAATGCTGAGAGACACGAGTCCCAGAGGCTAGGATATAGGGTGGAAATGATTGTAAAATACCCTATGGTCAGTGAGTAGGAAGGACGCCAATGCTGTTCTGTGCCAAGATTGACTGTCCTACAGCAGCTTCTCTCCATCACCTGCTCCTTTTGTCCACTCTTTTAAGATGATGCCCAATAGGTATCAGGAAGATCTTATGCTCCAGAAATAGGACTCTGATAGTCCTTTACATGAAAAACCAGACACAGTTTCGTGGCACAGGGTCTGGCTGGGATTTCTAAAGGGAGGAGCGATGTGATTCCACTAAGGGACAGGGGCAGGTTTTTTGTCAGAAGAGAGGTGTCTAGCTCTGGTCTTGATGGGGAAGGAGGTTCAGCCATAGATTATGGGGTCTGACATTCAGGACTGATGTGGTGAAACCACTTACTCAGTGATGTCATTGCTCTTTTAGGGTCAAACTTTCCCACTCCTGATGCAGTGATGTATTAGGAAGACTCAGGAGTCTGCTGAATAGGAAACGTGAGTCTGGGTTAGCCAAAAATCTAAATCAGAGAACCTCTCCCAACACACACACACCCAATGTCTCCAGGCTAAATGTGGTCCTGTATCAGAGAACCTATTTTAACAATCTTGTAAGCACTCTAGACCACTCATTCTTTCATGCTGCACATCAGATTCTTTCACTCTTCGAAATGTGCCCCTCCTATGTTTCCCTTCTTCTAACTCTGAATCTTGCTACTTCTATTTCTTTGTAATTGAAAAGATCTTTCACTCCAATAAATTCTTTATAGACCTGTCAGTTTAATATTATTAAAACAATTCTTTCATCATCTCATGATGAAAAGCTCAGAAAGGCTATCATTTACCTATGTAATAATACCCAAATTCCTCAGCCTGGAACTCTAGGTCATTCACAATCTACCAGTTTTGCATTCTCATTTTTCAACATTTCTCAGTGAACCCTTTTTTACAGTCCAATAGGGGGATTCATTGTTCCTGTGACAAACTCCACCCTCTGTTCATCCATGGCCCATCCTCTAACACCATTCACTTTCTTTCCCTCTTCCATCAAAGCCAGCATTGCCAAAGTGTGATGTGTGTATATCTCTAGTGTCAATATAATTAGGTATTAGACCAAACTTTAAAAAAACTTTAAGATATAAAGTTGAAATAAGTATGTATTAGGAAATAAGCAAATGATCACATCACACCCACAACTTCATGGATATCATTGTCTAGGATTGGCAAGAGCTGGTAATGCCACAGGTAACCCACTTCTACAAACTGTGTAATTATGGGTGTTTTTGCATTATAAGGTTATAAATGGGATAATTCCATATCCTTGCCAGACTGATTAGTTCAGGAAGGGGCACATGGTTCAATTCACTCCAATGAAAAGAGGTCTAAAAGGAACTTTGAGAAATTTCCTCACTTTGAAGAGCTAGCCAGCAGGCGTGGCAGGTTCCCTCCGCCTCCCCTCCCCCCTCTTTTTCTGGATGTAGAGGCTATAGATATGAAGAGGGAAATGTCTGTACTTACTTTGGTACCATAAGGGAAGGCAGCTGGAGGACAAAGACAGCCCCTATGGTGAGTACAGAATTGAGAGAATAGAGTGTCAAATCTCAGGAAGGTAGGGGTGGGTGGGTGGGAAGAGATCAAAGAACTTGTATGCATTTGTGCATAACCCATGGACATAGACTATAGGGTGGTTAAGGCCCGGAGCAGCAGGCAGGATTGGGTTGGAAGTGGGCAATGGGGAAAAAAGGGGTATATATGTAATACTTTCAACAATAAAGACTTAAAAATAAATTAAAAGAAAAAGAAAAGTTTGACTAGAATAGGTCATGACTCTTAAGGGGGGAAAAGTTGTGCTATTAATAGTGAAAATATTTAGCTGTTATGGCTAATAACTCTAAACTCCCAGTGACTTTACACAGTACAGTTTATTTCTCTCTTATGTTATTATCTGATGCAGGTGGGAGAGGGTTGGTCATTTAGGGGACCAGGTACCATGCTTCTTTGCATCCTTTAAGTTTTGTTCAGCCCAGGATTCAATGGAGAAGAGGAGAGAGGAACACATGTTGGAAGTAAGGGTTGGATCTAAAGTGGCTCACTTCACTTCCACTCAGTTTCTACTGCCCAGAACTAATCATAGGACCAGATTAGTTTCATGCTAAGCTTTATGCTAAGGAAGTAACCTCATGGATTTTTGTTGAGGAACTAGGTTTCTCTACCCACTTCTAATGAAAAGGCATCTATATAGTTAACTAAATTAGCAAACCTTCATGGACTCTAACAAGGTATCATGATAGCGGAGTCAGAGCCTATAATGTCTGTCTACTATGAGAATGTTCTAGAGCCCAACCAGTGTTGCTCAATGGTTAAGCACTGACCCATGCACCAGGAGACCCAGGTTTGATTCCTAATCAGGGCACATGCCTGAGTTTCAGGCTCAATCCCCAGTAGGAGGCATGCAGGAGGCAGCTAATCAATGTTGATGCATCTGTGTTTCTATCTCTCTTTAAAATCATTTTTTAAAAAAGAAATTAAAAAAAAGAATGCTCTAGAGACGGCAGCATCCTGATTGTGGCTCCCACCAGAGAGTGTCAGGATCACAAGCAACTTCGTCTTTGGAGAATCATAGCTTAGATATGATACAGCCCTTGTGTACTGGGCCTGGGTCAAACCCTTCCAACAACAACAAAAAGTTGTTAGGTTATAGGCATAGACATGAGCAATGTGAGAACCCAATATGTTTTCAGAGTGTGAAACATTAGAAGAAGATATAATGTCTTTGGAGTTTTCCTAAGACTTTCCAAGGTAATAGGCTGTGGACAGTCTGCATATGCTCCACTGGAAGCCTTCCTGAATAAACTGTGGTTCTTCTATTTTTGTTCAAAATATGTCTTGTGTCAAAGATGTTTCCTCTTACTGGTTGAAAACATAAGTCAAAGAAAGAAATGAGAATGGTTTTGCAATGACAGGTCTAAAGCAGGCAGCAATTATTGACAAGGCATGGAAGCTGTGATGGAATGAAACTGATTTTACCATCCTCTTACTTTAAAGAGCATAATCAAGGGCCAGATACTACTCTTTGAAAATTGTTTTGGTTTTGCACTGAGGCCACACTTCCCATGAGCAGCTCTCTGCTTCTGACAGCCATCTTTAGCTCAAGAACTCCCTGATGCATTTGCTGAACTTTTCTTTGACTTTATGAAAAAATCAGACACTTCTTCCCGACTTTCCTTTTCTCTCTCACCTAAGATGACTTGTGTCACAGTCTAATGTTTCTTAAAGCCATTCCTGGCTTCTTCCTTATTTCTTTTTATGTGGGCATTTTGTGTCAGACCCAGACTGACACAAAAGCTCATGCTTAATATTACTTTGCTGACTATGACTTGAAAAGAAAAGTCATACACAAACATGCATACCACAAATTTCCAGGAAAGTCAGTCCAAGAACCTGTGAAGAGGGATGTTGGAGAGCTCATGAGCCTTGGGGATACTGGTAAGTGATATTTGGCTAGGGGAACCAGAGAGTCTTAATTCTATCTCTAGAGGTCCTCAAGAAAAGAACATGTACAGGAAACAATAGCAAGTGGGTAATAGTGTACCACGTTAATATTTATTATTGGCTGGTTCAAGCTCAATGAAGAACTCTCTAGTAGGCTGGGCTGGGTTGGGTTTGAGCACCCAACCTAACCTACTCTAAAGGTCTAATGAACTCTTCAGAATCTTTAGCTCAAACCTAAATTTCAGAATCCTTCTACCCTACATCCAGACATACAGGATAGGAGACAGCAAAATTGCCTAAGCTCAGCCCAGCCAGTGTTGCTCAGTGGTTGAACATCAACCACTGAGGGCAAGTTGGAAATATGGGAACCAGGAGGTCTCAGTTTATTCTGGGCCAGGGCACATGCCCGGGTTGCAGGCTCCATACCCAATAGGGGGCATGCAGGAGGCATTTGGTCAGTTATTCTCATTACTGATGTTTCTATCTCTCCCTCTTCTTTTCTCTCTGAAATAAATAAAAACAATATATTTTTAAAAAGAGTACTTCTCACCTGGGAGTTGATTCTGCCTTACTTTGCCACATAAGCCACAGGAGAAAAGAAGGAATAAAATGGGGGCATTCAGGAATTTCACACTGATCCCTCTCACTAGTCTTGGAAACCAGTCCAATCAGGTTACTATTTCCTCTTCTCAGGGTAGGAGAATAGGGAGGGGTGAATGATGCCCCTCAGGGAGCATACCTACATCCTTAATAAAATATTTACCAGTCACCTAAGTGTTCCATGTGTGTGTTTTGAGGAGTCTTATCAGTTAGTTCCCTTGAATTGAAAAATCAGGTGTGAGATGAAACAGATGCAAACAGAGCAATAAGATAATAATTCAGTGCTCAGCTCTGTGGTTCTGACCAATAGGATAGGTAGGAACAATGTGGGTCTGGCTGTCAAGTCTGAGTTTCCAAAAAGAGTTAGGTCTCAGTGGGACTGCAGAAGTTACACCACAGAGATGGGAGGAAAAGCAGTTATTAAATGCTCAGATTCTGGCATGCAACAGAACTGAGTTCAAATTCTGGTTCCACATTTTGTGAGATTTATCAGGTTCCTGAGTCTTTCTGAACCTTCATTTCCTTATCTATACAATAGGAATAATAATGTTATATGACAGATGATTGCATATATTGAGATACAGCATGGAAAATGTCCAGCCTTTGTGGTAGAAAGCCACTTACCATGATAGGTGGTGGGAAGGAACCATTCCAGCTGAGAGGATCAGCAGTAGCAGATACGAATATGGGGGGCTGGGAGAAGACCAGCTGGCCAGAGAGAAGATTGTACTTTGCAAGGTCATGGGGAGTCAGGCTGGCTGATACAATGGCCTAGGTAAAACAGGCATGTAAGGCTGGATGAATTTCAAACTTGATGCAGAAAGACAAAAAGACAGAGAAGATTTTCTAGTCAAGAGTATTGGTTGGGGATGGGTGTTTACCTAAAATTTTGGTTACAGTAGGATATAAGAGTTCAAGAGGACTTTTTCTTTTGTCAGAAATGAGGCTGCATTCTTCCTTCTCTAAGGGTCCTACACACAGGATCCCCCACACAGGAACTACATCATGGGTGGGAAGATTGCATTTCCTCATCTCAAACAATCAAGGATGCTATTAGAGAAACTTGCAGAAGGCTAAGCAGAGTTTGCCTGTTACAATACCAGTTGCTTACAGAATTGTTTTAGCATTCCCTAGCTATAGATGGATGCACTTTCAATGAAGGTACATAAGGAAATTATGTGTGAAGTGAGAATGTGAAGTCTTATTGAAAAAGTTATTTCTCAAATTTTTACAATTTACATTTTTAAAATCACAATAAATCCGATATAAGGCACTTGGCCTCTAATTTGTATTCCAACCTAATTACAAAATGATGAATCTATTTACTAGGCTCTTCCATCTTCCCCTATCTTTCTTTTTTTTTTTTTTTTTTTAATCTTTGAAGCTTCTTATTTCACCTTCAATTTTTAATGATAGCCTTGCTGGATGTAGTTTCCTTGGATTCAGTCCCTTGCTTTGCATCACTTTGTGTATTTCATAGCATTCCCTTCTGGCCTGATGTGTTTCTGTTGAGAAATCAGTCTAATGGAAGGTCCCTTATAGGTAAATTTCTGTCTGTCTCTGGCAATCTTTAAGATTCTTACTTTGTAGTTGGTGTTTCCCAATTTAATTATGATGTGTCTTGGTGTATTTTTGGGATCATGTTGTTTGGGAATCTGCATGCTTCTTGAACTTGTGTGTGTTTTTTTCTTTCTAACATCAGGGAAGTTTTCTATCATTATATCTTCAAACAGGTTTTCTATTCCTTGCTCAGTTTCTTCTCCTTCCGGCACCCCTGTTATGCAGATGTCTCATTTCCTGTTATCCCAAAGCTTCCTTAGGTTCTCCTCCTGCTTTTTAAGTTGTTTTTTCCAGTTGCTGCTCTGCTTGTGTGTGTTTTTCTACTTTGTCTTCTAGCTCGCTGATGCAGTTCTCTGCTTCTTCTAGTCTTCTGTTGATGCTTTCTATTGTGTTATTTAATGCAGCTATACCACTCTTTTTTTTCTTGGTTTTTATTCATTTCCTCTTCTTACACATGTTGAATTTGTCTTCCATCCTTTTCAATATCATTGACTTTCTTTATCTGCTTTATTAATGTGTTACTATTATAGTAGTTTCTGTTGGCTTACTCATATATCTAATTTTCTCTCCCCTGCTCCAAGTCCATACACCCTTCTCTTTACTCTTTCTTCACTAGCCAATGTTTTATGCTTTTGTTTTTCCTCTCCTTGCTTTCTCTCTTCTCCTAATTGCTTAATTACTTTCACTCACCAAACTCAAGCCTATTTGCTCTCTATTCTATTCTGCTTTTCAAAAAATAGATGAATATACAGATAGATTAAAGAATTGCTCTAAATTCTTTCTCTGAAAAATTGTTTGTCTCCATTTTGTTTACTTCTTTTCTGGTGATCTCTCTCTCTCTCTCTCTCTCTCTCTCTCTCTCTCTTTCTATAGAGGCTCTTTCTTTATCTCTCCATTTTTGCTCCTCTCAGGATATCTGGTTAGGGGCTCACACTCTACCACCAAAAGGCACAAAATACAACTCAACAAGAGATGACATAGAGGGAAAAAAACATGAATGTATTCACAATACTGATAACCCCAGTAAAAGTGACCTCCAGAGAAAAGAGAATTATGGGAGATAAAGAAGTCAATTTTTAACAAGGAGTAAAAAGAAAGGAGAGAAAAAAACTAAAGCAGAAATAGGAAAAGAGAAACAGGATGAAAAAGTGAGAAGCAAGGAAGAAAAGGTTGGCAAAAAAACAACAATTAGGTAAAGTAAAATAAGTTAAAAAATAAAAATAGAATGTAGAACACTACTACAGAAAAAATAACAGGTAAAAAAAGATAATTAAAAAATATATAAAATAAAGGAAAAAGAAAAACGTTGGTTCCCTTTTCTTAAGTAAAAGATAAAAAATAAAAAATGTGAAATAGTGAAGTGTTGTTCGCTTCAGCTGAGTTTTAATGTCCCGTGGGGGCTGTTTTGAGACCCTCTCTATTGCTCTGACACTTCTCAGTTTCCTGTCAGCTAGCCAGCACTGTGTTGAAGTTCCCAGTGATCCACCACTCTCCTCTGTGTCTGTCTCCACAGCCTTGGTTTCAGACAAGCAGGACCAACCTGCCCGCTTTGTTTGTTTGCCTGCCTTCAACTGTGTTTACACAAGCATTCATTTCTGACATGGGCTTTAGGTGGGGCTGTTGCTGTATTAGTTTCTGGGACCTAATGGCTCCTCAACCCAGTCCCTGAGGGCTCCCTGGGGGTATTCAAAATCTTTGTTTCCCTGCAGAGCTCGAGGTTGAGTGCAACTGTGTTGCTAGGAGGGGCTGGCTTTTCAGGAAAAAATGGCTGTTAAGGGTTGGAGGGACCAGACTGTCCCAGAGCTAGAGTCCCGGTTGCCTCTCCCTGCTTTGCTCCCCAACCTCCACAAAATCACCTTCACCTGTACCGTATAGCCTCAATGAGTGTTTGTAATTGAAAGATCCTATCTACTGGGTTTAGCAAGGAAAATATACTAAAGACAGAGCAACTATGCTGCTGCGCAGTTCTCTCCTCCAGGCACTATGCTGCCAGTGCAGCTCTTCAGGCTGCCTTTCTGGGCACAGCCTCCCTGTGGACTTAGATCTAGAGTCCTCTGCTACCAACAGTCATGTGGACCCCCTTCCATTGTCGAGTGTTATGCGTGTCTCAGAGGACTCGGACTTGGTGCAGTGCAGTTTCCTTCTAACCCCATTGGTCACTTGTGTCTCTCTCTCCAGCACAGATCCCTGATCCTACCATTCTCCAGGCATCCTCTGTCCTTTTCAGCCATGGATTGTTTTACCAGCTGTGTTTAATTTGCCAATTCTGGGTGGATGTTCTTTGATTTAGTTGTTTCTTCTATATGCTCTGTGAGAAGGTGCAGGACATGTTTGCCTATTCAGCCACCATTTTGTCTCCCCAGGTATTATCTATTTACTTTCCAGAAAGATAACTGAACTTCAGTTTCAGATTTATAATCAGTGTGAGCCAGAATCTGATCAGTGAACCTTTGCCAATACTAGGTATTGATCATTGATACATTTTCATGTATGTTTTGAAGTCATATTGATTTAGCCATACTGGAGGATGAGAAAATAATAACTATACACTGGGTCCTTATTATGCTGAGCACTTTACACATATTTCTCTTAAATATCCCAACCAACCTAGGAGAGGGTATTATTAATAGCTTCATTTTTCAGGTGAGGATAAGAAGAATGATTAAGTAACTTGCCTAAACTCATAGCTCCTAAGTAGCAGATTTAAAACTGGACTTGTCTGATTTCAAAGCTTGAATTTTTACCAATAAAGCCATCCTGGTTCAGTAGTGGATAAATGTTAGGACTTTAAGTTTTTAGATGCTACATAAACTGCCTTAGTTTGGTTCCCAGAAAGGGATTCTGGGACTTTGAGATTTGCCTGCAGGGGTATTATTGTGGAAGAGGGGGAGGGACAGAGAAGCAGGGGTCAGAGAAAGAAGTTAAACAGTAAAGCAGTTGTGACAAAGGCCTCAGTGGGTCCCACAGTGAGTTCTGGAGCCAAGGCTGGGGGGAGGAGTCAATACTTCAGAATAGTGTTCAAAACTGGGGTGAGATGGCCAGACCTTTGTAACCCTGTTATTGAATGAAGGCCTGCCCAGATGGTGGCTTAACATTGGGTAAGGCAGCACCATTTGCCCAAAGGTAATTCCCAGAGAGACTTGGCTATGAGTCCTCTGGCAGGCAATACTCCTGACAACTAGATGAATCAGTCAGTGCCTTGGTACTGAATGGAGTTCTGGGCAGCACACCACACATCCACTAAAAACTCAAAAGCAGCGGTTCAAGGGACTGACCTAATGAATCAAACACATGCCCCAATTCTTGCCTATCTTTAGTCTTCTGGAAAAAATATTCCTTCTAACTTTTCCTCCCATACTAGGACGAGCTGGAGAAGGTTATTGTCTCAGCTGTATTCAGCTCCAGAACTGAGGCTGTGGCCAAGAGAAGCCCAAAAGTCACTACCCATTAGCTGATGTGACAAAGGGCCTTATAGAAGACAACTCTTGGTGCCCTGTGCCCATGGCCCTCTTTTACTTCAGCAATCACCCATCCCAGTTTTCAGTCTATATTGTTCTATGGGGCTAATCCTCACCTCATCCCTAGGGATGAGCACAGGACCAAATGCCTCCAGCTCCAGTGATTGGTAAAAGGGATAAATGGATGCCTTCTCCAGGCCAACGAGAGTCAGATCTTGGACTTTGGTTGAAACTTTTTGGGAAAGAGATTCTTTTCCACCAGAGTTGCTCCACCTTGGAATTGCTGGTGGCTATCTAGGTCTCTCCTTGGAGAGAACTTACTTGAGAAAACTGGAGGAAAAAAGAGACAGAAAGTAACAGAAACAAAGAGCCACAGAGAAAGAGAGGACTGATTTCAGTGACATGGTTTTAGGACTTGAATTCAGATAAGCCTGAGGTTCTATTTTTCTTATAACCATTTTCAGACTTTTTAATTACCTGGGCAAATCATTTCCTTTTTATCTCTCTTAAGAATGTTTGACTTAGATTATAGTCTTTGCATTTGACATGGTTTTGATGATACCAGAGAAAACAGAAGTTCTTTGCCACCAGCAGCAATTGAGAGGTGTCCAATATCCTTGAGTACCACAGAAGGTTCCACTGAGGTCCATGGAAGGGACAGGACATACCCACGGTCACATAGGTGTTGGACAACCAAGTTAGAGGACATACCTCTCCAAATGGAGAGAAGGAGCTAAATGTACACTGTCATGTACAAAAATATGTATTTTATAAATAACATGGGGATTGATAGCTGGCTAGGTGAGATTGTCTTTATTATGTGCTATGAGGGATACAAGCTGAATCATACATGAATGCTGGCCTTGAGGTGCTGCTGTCAAAGTTTTTATCTTAAACTTGTATATTTGAGGTGACTTGACAAGGTTTGAGTATCAGTGGAATAGCGGAGAGGAAAGGATGATAGAATTAAGAATGACTAGCTAAAGTGATTGAGGTGAGGAGGAGAATCTGGTTAGGTGAATTCTAGTTAACTGAGGCTTATCTTATCTAATAAAAGAGTAATATTGAAATTGACTGTTTCTATAGGATGTCTAAGCCACACCCACCAGTCAGTCAGAGTGGCTGTATGCAAATTAACCCAACCAAGATGGAGGCCGGCAGTCACGAAGCTAGAGTAAACAGCAGGCTTCTGTTGCACCAGGAGTAAACTGTCTGCCTAGGCCAGCTGGGCCCCTCTCTGATCACGGAAAAATAATTGCAATTATAGAAGCCACAGAGCTGAAGCCAACAGGAGGCTTCATTACCTGCCTAGGCCTCGGCTTAAAGCAACAGTTTCAATTATAGAAGATAAATAAACCCCAGAACCTGCTTCCAGCCAGCCTTGCTGGGACGTTGGGTCAATGGGAGCTGTGGGCAGCCTGAAAGCCTGAAAATGCCCCTCAGCCCCACACCCAGGCTGCCCAGGTACCCCAGTAGGGACCCAAAACCTGAAGGGACTGTGGGCAGCCTGAAAACGCCCCTCAGCTCCTCACCCAGGCTTCCCAGGCACCCCAGTAGGGACCCAAAACCTGAAGGGACTGTGGGCAGCCTGAAAACGGCCCTCAACCCCTCACCCAGGCTGGCCACACTCTAGTGGGGTGAGGGTCCACACTGGGGGGCTTGGCCAGCCTGCAAACAGCCATCAGCCCCTCACCCAGGCTGGCCAGGCATGCCAGCAGGTGGACATCCCCCGAGGAGTCCCAGACTGCGAGAGGGCACAGGCCGGACTGAGGGACACCCTGAGTGCACAAATTTTTGTGCACCGGATCCCTAGTGTATTATAGGAAGAGATGTGAGATGTGCAGTTTTGTTTTTTTTCTTTTCTTCCCTCTTTCACTCCTTCCTGCCAGAAGTAGATATTCATAAACTCTGAGAGGCCCTGATTGGGAGTGCAGCATGTGACAGTGGAATTATAATGTCATAAAACTCTCATTTTTCTAGATTCCAGGGATAAAACAGTGTTTGTGCACTGATTCAAAATAAGTTGTATTTATTTGCTTTTCCTCCACATGCCATTAATGAAAAAAATGCTTAATGTGTCAAAGATTATTTTCTTCTATACCTCCCCATTTTCTAGACTCTCCTCCATCTTCTCTCCTTCCCTCTTCCTTACTACAATGCCCAAAGTTGATAAGGAAGTAAAATAAAATACAGAAGTTGTGTCTAAGTAAACTTAAAGGTTGTGTTTGTTTTCCCTGTTTTCTAAATTGTCCATTTTTATCTAGCAGTGATATCAATCTAACCCAAAGTCAATTATTAGATACTCTGATGCATAAATAAGCCCTAGTTTTACTTTGTCTAGCATCCCATTAAGTGTTTTCTGGATTCTTTTATTTTTCTCCTTTATGTCGTAAGACAAGTACTGCTGACTGAAAGATAAGCAAAGAGCCAAATAAGGAAAACAGACTCAGAGACAATTTACTGAACTAGAACAACCTATTCTGATCAGAGAAGATAAGCAACACTTAACAATTGACAAATTCCTATCCACAGACATTACCATGGTAACCAAGGGCTATAGAGCACAAAACTTCTGAATCAGTCCCTTTTGTGGTCATTGGTCATATCCTGTGCCATCAGGCAGTCATTGGATGGTTACTGTGTATGAAGCATGTCCTGGCCCTCATTAATAGAGAATAGAATTGGGACAAACCCAACCACTTTTTTCAGTTCAAAATTTGATATGTATGCTATTTTGTTGTATTGACAACAAGCTTCAAAACTTCATATGTCAAATTTCCTGATGGTGTTAACATCATCGATATTTTTATGCTTAAAATGTCAAATTTCCTGACAAAATAAAAGAGCATTTCAGGGAAGTTTTAATTCATTATTTTATTTTGAAGAAAAGTGCTGCTGAAAGTTTTGGTATACTTCAGGAAGCTTATGGTGAACATGCTCCATCCAAGATACTTGTGAACACTGGTCTAAATGCTTTAAAAGTGATGATTTCAATGTGAAAACCAAAGAACGTCCAGGTCAACTGAAAAAGTTTGAAGACCAACAATTACAAGCATTATTGGATGAAGATGCATGTCAAACTCAAAAACAACTTGTAGCAAGATTAAACGTTACTCAGCAAATGCTTTCCAATTGTTTACAAGCAATGGGAAAGATTTTTAAAGGAAGGAAAATGGGTGCCACATCAACTGAAGGAAAGACAAATAGAAAACTGGAAAGTCATCAGTAAAATGTTACTTCAATGGCATGAGTTTTTTTTTTTTTGCATTGAATTGTGACTGGCGATGAACAGTAGATTTATTTTGAGAATCCCAAATGCACGAAATCATGCGTTAATCAAGGTCAACTGTCAACATCAACTGCAAGGCCAAATTGCTTCAGAAAGAAGCTCTGCATTTGGTGGGATCAGGAAGGTGTGGTGTATTATGAGCTTCTGAAACCAGGTGATCGCTACCGACAACAAATAATCAATTTGAACCATGCTATGGTCTTAAAACGATCAAAATGGGCCAGAAGATATGGCAAAGTAATTTTGCTTCATGATAATGCACCATCACACACTTCAAAACCAATTAAAGACACATTAAAAGATCTAACCTGGGAAATATTAACCCACTTGCCGTATTTACCAGACCTTGCTCCTTCGGATTACCACTTGTTCAAATCGATGGCACACACACTTTCTGAGCAGCACTTCAAAACGTACAAAGAAGTGGAAAATTGGGTCTCTGAATGGTTTGCCTCAAAACAAGAAAAGTTCTATTGGGACGGTATCCACAAATAACCTGAAAGATGGAGGAAATGTGTAGCTAGCGATGGACATTACTTTGAATAAAGCACTTTTGATGTTCTCTTGAAATTATCATGTTTTCTTTTATTACAAAATCCGCATTATTAACCAGTACACCTGGTATATAGGCATCAGTTTCAAATGGAACAAAAGACATCAGACATCGTTCTGATGCTTTAGGTGGGCCTGCATTGGCTCACTCTAGCAGAGGTCCTCAAACTTTTTAAACAGGAGGCCAGTTCACTGTCCCTCAGACCATTGGAGGGCCAGACTATAGTTTAAAAAAAACTATGAACAAATTCCTATGCACACTGCACATATCTTATTTTAAGCAGGACAGGCAGTGGCGGCAAAAACACCCGGCGGGCTGGATAAATGTCCTTGGCGGGCCGCATGTGGCCCATGGGCCGTAGTTTGAGGATGCCTGCAGGGATGAAGTATGGATACAGACACAGGTGTGTCTGATTGATTGGACAGGCAGAGGAAATGCTATGGAGAAAAACCAAGCCAGCAGCATCCTTCCAAGCCAGGGCTATCCAATTCACAGATAGACCTACACCAGTCTGCTTTTGACAATGTAATTGGAAAGGGCCCTTAAATTTCACTGGCATCCAAGAACCTCAGAAACCTGGAAGAGAACAGGATGACACTGGCAAATAACAACCCTACTTTCAGAGAAATGCACAAAAAGTACTAGCATAAGAAATTCCCACCAGGATTTCTACCTCTATGGGAGTTCTGCCAAATACAAGTATTCAAAACATATTGAAGATTCACTATCAGCCTGGCACTTTATAAAAACTTTATAAGAATTATCTTGCTTAAACCATCTAATGAGTTATGTGATATAGTTTGCAATTAATCCTGTTTTATAGAAGGAAAAATCAAGGCACAGAGAGGCTAAATAACTTGACCAGGCCAAAAGCTACTAAGTGATAGAATCAAAGAAGTATGACCCCAGAGCCTGTGCTCTTATCAGCTTTGCTTTGCTGCCTCATGGTGATGAAATTCCTGGGCAATGAAAACTATTAAAACTCTGCAAGGACTGTAGGGCCCACACAGAAACACTTCCCTGGGATACCCTCTAATATTGTTCTCTCTGCTTTGCTGGAATGTAAATAAGAGAATAACCTGGGTGAACCATGTCCTTGTATTATTTGTGGAAATGTGGTCAAAGGTATTAGTTTCTTGCTGTTCACTAATCTAATGCAAGGAATGATGCGATTCATTTCTAACTAGATTTCCAAATGAATTTGGAGGCAGTACCTCTGGAGCCAGCCTGCCAAAGACAACTACCAGCCTTGCCTCCTACAGCTAATGTGCCTGACCCTCAGACACTTTATCTGTAGAATACAGGGAATCAAAGTTCCCACTTCAGATGACTTCTGTGGAAATTCATATACTTAGAAGTGTACTGGGCATGGAAAAGCCCTCAATTAACCGTTCTCTTGCTTTCTTTAGAAATTAAGTATTGTTTCATAATCTTATACCTAAAATTCTTATAGCCAGATATACTGGAAGTAGAATTTTAGAAAGGAAACAGGGCATCTAGACTGGACACATGCTATGATGTGACTTCCTCAGTGGAATTTGGGACAAGAATATAAATGACTTTTAATCTCAGAGGGATATCTAGAAATAAGAGACCTCATATCAGGTTTTGTGATGAAGTGAATGTATTTGACACTACAAATAAGTAAAACAAATGAGCCCATTTTTAGAACTCTTAGAATTTCTGAATTGTGGACAAGAGACTAGATTTTAACTACACTACAGAAGTTCTACTGGGATCCGCTCCTAGCTTTAGCTATGTTTTCTTTGAAGTGGATCTCTCATGAACTCTTCCAGGACCTGGTCACCTCTGCATGTCTCACTGCAGAGAGGACACTGCAGGCCTGACTCATTGTTTTCTTCCCCACCAAGACCTCTTCTTTCTCCCATATTCTCTTGAATAATGGCTTCCCAGCTTCCAGTCCTCTTGGAATTCCACCTCTCCACTCGGTCAACTGCTCTGATCTGTTGCTGGTGCTTTCTCACTGTCCCTAAGCCTCTCCCACAATTATCTGGCTGGGGACCCCCATTACTGCTATCCTCATTGGTCATTTCTACCTTTTGAAATCCAAGGATGAGTGTATTAAGGAATACACTCCGTCTCTTAATGAGAAGCAATTGCTGCTTCTTTCTTAAAGTTTGCTTTGATTGTTCTAGAAAGAAGTGTCCTCTCCTCACTTGACAACCTTTTGTTTGTTGCTTCATTCATACTCCAGTTCCCCTGTGGATATTGGCTGGGAGGTTATGTAGCATCATGGTCAGGAGTCCAGGCACTCTGCCTCCATCCAATCCCGCCTCTTGCATTTGGTCTCTTTCTAAGTGTAGGCTTCCTCATCTGTCAGTGGAGGGACTAAAACTAGCTTCCTCATCATTTAGCTCCTCATTGTGACAGTCACTGGTTTGCTATATATAAAGAAAACCATTTAGCAGAGTGCCTGAGGACAGTATTATGTACATTATGCCAGGAGAGCTCCGCTGAAGAAACACGTCTAGTTCATGGTCCAAATCCTCCACAGTGCTTTTCATAATTTCTCACACACCATAGGTACAATGAACATTTGTCAAATTTAACTTTTTTAAGTGCCTCCAGCCCTTTTGGGATTGAAGGTCTCAGATACTCAAATGAATAAAATGATTATAGACAAAGTAGGAAGATTAGGTTCACAGATATGCAGTGTTTTATTTAAATACACATGAGTCACAAAGTGATATATTTATTTTTTTGGATAGCTCAACCTAAATAAAATCTGGGAAAGTCTGTACCTGTCACTGCTGCTGAGGAATAACAGAATGAGAAATGAAGGAAAGAAATCAGAATGACTATCTGGCTGAGACAATGGGAAGCTTCATTAAGGTCTGTTAAGCCCCAAATACTAGGTCAATAATGGGGAAGGGGGGGCAGGTTGTTTTGAGCTCTGTAAAATTGTAAGTATACATAATTGCACTGTGTAATCCAACCAAACCTTTGTCCTGTGGTACTCTGCTGTCGATCCAGCTGCTGTTCCAGCTGTTTGCTTTTATCCCAAAGCGGCTCCTCCAGGTTCAAGTGAACCAAGACAGCAAAGGAGATGGAAACTTTTCCTTTCACTGGCTTTGGATACCTATGTGACTGACCCTCTGCTGTGGCTGTGGAAGGGGTAGCTGGAGAGGTGAGGACAGAGGCGTAACAGACCAAAACAGAAAAACTACATCTAATCCAAGTTACCAGGTTCGAAGAGGAATGCCCCTTTCCAGAGGCCTGGCTTTTAGGCATACAGTTGAGCTGCCATGTGAAATTCACAGTGATTTATGGAAGAGAGAGCTTGCCTTCACCTACCATTAGCAGCCCTCAAGGTAGGTGGGCACTGCCAGGACCCCTTAGGGATTCCAAGCTGGACACAGTGGAGGTCTAAATATACTGCCCTGAGGGGCTTTTGATGGGGGTTTTCTACCACTTGTCATTTATTCCTAAGAGTACCAATTACTTTTGAGGGGAATTGTTTCATTCTATAGTGTGCAATCAAGGTGTGGGATAAATCTGGGGAGTGTGTCCTCCCATTTACAATGGGATGTTTCAAACCAAGCCCTTGAGCCTTCAGTTTCATCCTGTAAGCACCCCCAGAACTTTTTAGAAAATTCCCTTTCTGCTGGTTTGCCAGAGTAAGTTTCTATGGTTTTAATCAAAGAATGCAAACTCAGACCCCATCGGAAACAAGAATTTTGACCTTGACCTTTCTACTAACATGACTTATATTCCTTCTAAACCTACTTCCCCCAAAAGCTTCCAGGCATAAGGGAGCATTCCCCAGAGAAGTAGGAAAAAAAATGAAAGAAACCCATAAGCAAGTAAGTCAGGGAGCCGCTACAGGCAGCTTGAGGAGCAAGTCTGTACTCACCAAGGGTCTGAAGCAGCTAGGCTGGCTGGATCCTGTGGGACTGTGTGGGCTGAGCTGACCAGCTCACTGAAGGCTGGCCAAGCTAAGCATCCAAACTGAGTTTATGATTTTGGTTGAAAGCCTTTTCTCAAGTAAACTGATATGATTTAATTTTCTGCATGATAGAATGCAGTGGTGTCCTCAATGTTTATTTCTTGGAACACATGGAAATGTTTGATTCTATACTAATTCCTGAACTACTTGAGTCCATATATAATTTTTGGCATTCTCCCGTCCCTGTTTTTTTTGTTTTGTTTTGTTTTGTTTTGAGTAGTTCTCTCTCATTTCTCACTACTAAACGCATGTCTGCACAATGTGTCCCACTTCTAATTTTATGTTGACTTAGAAACAAGGAAATGAAACTGGTTAAAATTAAGTGTAAAGCAAGATTGAAGAGGGATTTGGTTTGAGCTCAGTACAAACATCTCAGCGCAAGGCATCACTTTTCTTCCTATCAAACCAGTTGCTGTTGTATTTTGAAGTGACAAGATTATTCTCCAGACACAGGAGATGTTACTGAGTTCAGAAACGCATTTTCGTTTTTCTCAAATTTTACTCATCTTCCTCGGCTGCTTTCCCTCTCACATGAACTGTTCATCATCTCATCGGAAATCACTGAGTTCTGTTTTTGTGTAGATATATACATCAGAGTCTTGTCAGGGAGGAGGCATGGAGGATGGATCAGGTAGCTTTTGTTACTTAACAAGTCACTGAAACATAGGCATTTAAAATCACAATCTTTATTTGTTCATTTATGATTCTGTGGACAGAAGTTAGGGTTAGGCTCCACTGAGGTGTCTTATTCTTGCTCCACTTGTATCACTTGGGGACTTAAGCTGGGACACCTGAGGTGGCTGGGAAGACTAGCCCTCTCTTACCTCAAGGTCTCTCATCCTCCAGGAGGCTAGGAGCCAGCTTAGGTTCTCCCTGTGGGTGCTGGGTCCTAAGATGGTGAGAACGGAAGCTGTGAGGCCTCTTGAGACCTAAGCTCAGAAGTCCCACATTGTCACTTCAGCCATAGTCCGTAGGTCAAAGCAGGTCACAAGACCAATCCCAACTCAAGTAGTGGAGAAATACACTCCATCTCTGAATGAGAGAAGCTGCAAAGAAATTGTGATTATTTTCAATCAACCACAGCAGGAAACCCCAAATTCATTATTTTATGAAGGACCAATTAGGCATAAAGTCTTCTGATTTTAAAATAATCATCTTCTGTGGCCCTGTCCAACCTCTCATTATTTGATAAGTGCTTGTGAATTTACAAAATGCTTTCTGTATTTCATTTATCCACATGACAAACTTTTGAAGTTTGTCCTCTCCTGTTTTCAGATAAAATATTAGAAGCCCAGAGAAGTTAATGACTCATTCAGGGTCCCAAAGCTATGAAGTGGGGGCACCTCCAGTCCTATGCTTGACCCTTGCACACTTCTTATGAGGAACTTCATTTATTTCAAGAGTGTGGTCTCTTAATTATTATTTTCAAGATCGGAACTGAAGCTGGTTTTTCCCGTGTGAAGATTGCCAGTTCAGGGCTACCTGTTGAAGATAGGCACAATTTCATCTGGGAGGTGCTCTTCCCTAATCATGCAGCTGTGCTTACAAATTTCAGAAGAGTTTCATGGGAGCTCTTTTATACCAGTAACTAAATTGGCTGAACTTCAACTAGAAGCATATATAGCTGTTACTCCTCAGAAAAGCAGGGCTAACAGCCATCTCACTAAGGAAAGGTAGAAGTAGATAAGGAACTTTTATGACTGGTAAGCATATACAGTGACATTTTCCAAACCTATTCTTTTTAGAAATCTATAGTAGCTACCCATTAAGTGAAGTATGCCTGCCATAGTTCTCTCACACAACTATTTTTATATTCAGCTGGAAACATGTTTGACCTGTTAAATGTTCTGAAACAGTCTCTGAGGAGTTAAATGGCTGTTCTAAATCCACAAATCTAGTCATGTCAAAGGTGGAGCTAAAAACCCATATTATGACTCCTTCCACCTGTCATATTGCTTTTTAAAATATATAATAGTTTATTTTTTCTGAACATGAAAGAAACCAGTGCACTTAAAAACAAAAAGCTAAAAAAGAAATAAAAATTACCGAAGATCCCCGCCAGGAAAGGCCCTTGTTCCTCTGCCACCACTTGGCTCTCGTTTCTTTGTGTTTAATTTGGCATAATTATGTGTCTATGTAGATTTTACACATGGTTTTTTTGTTTAGCTTCTTGTTTTTAAACTTAGGTCAAGAATATTTTTCCATGCTATTAAAAAAATCTTTGAAAATGTAATTATAAAATGCTGCAGTGATATTATGTCATATGTGTTTTCCATAAACCATTCAGTCCATGCTCTTTTGTTTGACACATAGAGAACATCTTACTTTTATTATAGTAAATAACAAAAGGGTGAACATTTAAATGTAAATCTTCTTTTATATTTCTGGGTTTTTCCTTTGGTGGTTATATTTTTATGGGACTATATGGTAAAAAGCTATTATGATTATGAAGGCAGTTGACATTTTTTAAACTATGAATTCTGCATTAAACTCAAGTGAAATTCAGATTGTGGAAAAGAACATCTCAATAGTAAACAACAGGGTTCTAACTATTAGAAATTCTTTTCTAATAGAGTTGGGAACATATTCAATGGATGGGGGCTTGATCTCACAGATTAGATCCTCTTCTATAAGAGATTATTACTAATTTCTTTAATGGGCTTCACTGTATTACTTCTGTACACTGTATTCCTAATCTAAGATTCTGCTATCAAATCCACAGAATTCACCACTAAGAGAGTAAAAAGGGGAGTGAAAGAAATAACTGAAGGATAGAAAACTGATGAGAAGGCTGTTGTACTTATCCAGGGTCTCCCTTCATTTGCATTTATTCCTTCTGCCTGAAATACTCAAGATGGGGTTCATCTGCAACCCCAAAGCTTCTTTATTTGCACACTCAATTAGAACAAAGAAGTATTCTGCCCACTAGAAACCATAGAAACTTTAATTTCTAATAAAGTAAATATCAATCTTTAATATCCCACTTTTTAAAAAATCTCTTTGGTGGTCCTTTTATTTTTTATCAAAGTATAAGGGTCATGAGACCCAACAGTGAGAAAACCACTGTGGTCCATCCCCAACCATGATTTCTTGCTCTGACCACATAAGGCGCCATTGTGGTCCCATTAAAACCTCTCCTGTATGAGATTCTGGCTGAGCCCAGGAAGCTGATTGGTAGTGTGGTTGGATGTGAATAGTGGATTAATTTGTCTTTGCTTTTTATCTCTTCCTTCTCCTTCTCATTCTTTTTTCCCATTCTTCCCTTTCCTCCTCCTCTTCCTCCTCCTCTTGCCCTCCTCCCACTGATTCCCTTCAGTGGGAACAGATACTATTTTTTTATATCACCATGTGTGATTACTTTGACGACACCTCTGCCAAGGAGGAGTGGCACATTGGCAACTATGCCATCCTAAACAGCATCGGGAGGGGCTCCTTTGGCGTGGTTAGACTGGCCCGGCACAGCATGACCAGTATGGAGGTGGCCGTGAAAATTGTCAACTGTGAAGATTCCACAGACATGGCCAAAGAGATTTATTTTCTTAAAGAACTGAACCATCCGAACGTAACAAAATGATTTCAGGTTATTAACACCAACCACCAAGTCTACATTTTTATGGAGTATACCTGTGAAGGGACATTACATGGTTATCTAAAGAAGTGTGGTCCTCTATCGGAGAAGAAAGCGCGAGCCCCATTCCGGCAGATGCTCTTGGCCGTCCATTATTGTCACCAAAAACATATTGTCCACCAGGACATAAAACCCGAGAATGTTCTTCTTGATAGGGGGTTGAATATAAAACTGGCTGACTTTGGACTGAGTGGAGTGTTTATGGAGGAAAAACTGACCACATTCTGTGGAACTGCCTCCTATAAGGCCCCAGAATTGTTCCAGCTTGAACCATACAAGGGCCCAAAGGTGGACGTCTGGAGCATGGGGGTGGTGCTCTATAAGATGCTGACTGGGGTGCTTCCGTTTGTGGGCAAAAACTTAGAAGAACTCACGGAGTACATCTTGAGTAGGTGCTTCTTTATTCCATATTCCCTGTCCGAACAGTGCCACAAATTGTTATGTAAGTTGATAAACCTTGATCCTAGCCAAAGACCCACCCTGGAAATTATCATGGGAGATCACTGAGTCCATGTTGGGCAGTCAGCGAAAATACACCGTACATCGAATTGGACTGACTTAGACCCCCAGGTAGCCCAAATCATGAGGATCCTGGGCTATGAGATGGAGGAAATAGAAGAATTCCTGATGGAGAGAAAATTCAATAACATCATGAGCACTTACCAAATATTAAATATGAAACTGAACATCCATAGCCAAAAAATAAAGGTAAGGCCCTGGTCCTACTCTGACCTCAGCATGAGATTTTCTACAACCCAAGGGGTTAGGGCATCAGGGAAGAAGGGCAGAGACCCTGGGACTCTACCACTGAGCCTAGAATCCAATATGCCCACACCCCCAGGCAGCATGCAAGGGAGGACTATCCAGGCGGCCTTGAATGGAGAACTACCACACCCCCAGGCAGCATGCAAGGGAGCACCACTGCTCACCCTGGCAGCCATGAATGGAGCAGCACCACTCACCCAGGAAGCACGCAAAGGAGGACAACCACTCCCTCAGGAAGCCTACAAGGGAGCACCACCACTCCTCCAATTAGAGTGCAGGTGAGGAGGATCGTCATCCAAGCAGGCAGCACGCAACTGTGAAGGGCCACCCAACCAGGCAGCAGGGAATTAAGGGCTCGGATTCTGAGACAAACACTCCATCATGACTAAAGGTTTCCCCTGCCACCCAGAGCAGAGCAACAGCAGTCCCAGAAGCTGTGGTGGAGCCCCAGAAGTGAGAACCAATGACAACTGTCAAGCTGGGCCATCTGATGAGGGGACCCCAGCCTCTTCCTCTGGCCAGAGCCAGTGCCAATGAGATGACGAAAAGGGTCTTTGGGCTTTTAAAAAAATTCCTGTGTTGCACAGTAGGCACTGGAAAACAGCATATAAAAATAACACAGGTGGCGCCTATGTAATGTTCAAGCATGGACAGTGGGTAGCCAAACGCAGGCAGAATGCTAGAGAGGAGGACAGTTCATCTGGTCAGAGCCCGAGGGGACATTTCATCAGGCCATAGTGCGAGAGGGCCACAGTTCAATGGACCAAACTGCGAGAGGGCCACAGTTCACCCGGCCAGAGTGTGAGATGAGGACAGTTCAAATGGCCCAAGCAGGAGGGGTTCAGTTCTCCTGGCCAGAAGATGAGGGGACCACACTTCACATGGCCAGGGCGTGTGGGGAGGACAGTTCATCTGGCCAGAGCATGAGAGGAGGACTCGGACAGAGCATGAGAAGAGAACAGTTCAAAGTGCGACAGGAGGATAGTTCATTCGGTCAGAGAGAGAGAGAGAGGAGGACAGTGCACCAGGCCATAGCATAAGGGGATTATACTTCACATGGCCAGAATGCGACGGGAGGACAGTTCTATGGGACAGATTGCGAGATGACATTTCTCCCAGCCAGAGCACAAGGCGACCACAGTTCACATGGCCAGAGCATGATGGGGACTATTCACCTGTCCAGAGTGTAAGAGAAGAGGTCAGTTTACCAGGACAGTACACAAGAGGACATTTCATCCAGCCAAAATAGGAGAGGGCCATAGTTCACCCAACCAGAGTGGAAGAGGAAGTCAGTTCATTGGGCCAGAGCACTAGAGGAGGGCAGTTCACCTGGCCAGAGTGCCAGAGAAGGAGAGTTTGTTCAGCCAGAGCACCAGAGGAAGACAGTTCATTTGGCCAGAGCACAAAGAGAACAGTTTGGCCAGAGAGTGAGAAGAGGACAGTTCATTGAATCAGAGTGGGAGAGGAGGACAGTTCACCAGGCCGGAGTCCAAGGGGACCACACTTCACATGGCCAGAGTATGAGGGGAGGACAGTTCTATGGCCAGATTGTGAGAGGACATTTCTCCCAGCCAGAGCACAAGGCTACCACAGTTCACATGACCAGAGCACGAGGGGGACTGTTCAGCTGTCCAGAGCATGAGAGAAGAGGACAGTTTTCAAGGCCAGAGCATGAGAGGACATTTCATCTGACCAAACTACGAAAGGGCCACAGTTCACCCAACCAGAGCAGTGGAGGAGGTCAGTTCCCTTGACCAAAGTGCAAGAGGAGGACAGTTCAGCCAGCCAGAGTGCAAGGGGACAGTTCATCCAGTCAGAGAGGGAGAGAAGGACAGTTCATCTGGCCAGAGCACCAGAGGACAGTTCACCTGGCCAAGCACAAGAGAAAGACAGTTTGTCCAGCCACAGCATGAGAGGAGGGCAGTTCATCAGGCCAGAGCTGGAGGGGACCATAGTTCTCATGGCCAGAGCAGGAGGGGTTCAGTTCTCTCAGCCAGAGCACAAGGGAACCACACTTCATATGGCCTGAGCTTGAGGGGAGGACAGTTCTACGGACCAGATTGTGAGAGGGCATTTCTCCCATCCAGATCACAAGTGGACCACAGTTCACAAGGCTAGAGCACGAGGGGGACTGTTCACCCAGCCAGAGTGGTAGAGGACAGTCCAAGGGGGCAGAGCATGAGGGGAAGACAGTTCACCAGGCCAGAGCAGGAGAGGACGACAGTTCTACCAATCGGAGAGGGAGAGGACCACAGTTCATGGGGCCTGAGTGCAGGAGAGGATGACAATTCACCCAGCCAGGGTGCAAGAGGGAGGCAGGCCATGTGGTGTGAGACATGAGCCAGAGGCTAGTTACACACAGCTGTGGTTAGAGCTGTGCCAGAAATGCACGCTGTGTTAGAGGTTAGAGGGCTTGGGCCAGTGGACCATGGAGGTGTGCAAACTGCCCCAGCGTTCTCTGCATGGGATTCACATAAGGACAGTATCCGGGATCTCCATGACCTTCAAAAGGATCTTATCCAAAATATCTTCTGAGCTTGGAGAATTGCCTGGAGCCCTCTGGGGGTTAAGAGGAGAAGCTGCCCTCCCTGTAAGTCCACTCCTAGGGCTCCCATTGGCATGAAACTTCAGAGACTGGAACTACTTTTCCTGGAGCCCTTCTCCTTCCCTGCTCTCCTTTGCTCCCATGTTTGTGAGGGTTCTTATTTAACTATTGGTTCTCTCAAGTTTTGTAATAAACTTGATGTTCTAGAAGGATGTATTGGCTACTCTGTTTTTCATCCTCTGCACAGAACTGGGGCTGTGCATCCTCTGGTTTGAGAAGCGTGTAGTGATGTAGTACTGGGACTTTATGAGGGAACTCCAACTGTAACAAATGTGGTTCCGCAGGGAAAAGACCAGCACCTAGCATGTTGGGCTCCAGAGACCAGGGCACAACAGTGGGCGAAGCAGGCGAGGTCTCCCTTCTCATGCAGCTGATGGTCTGGGTGCTCTATGACCTCAGCAGGAGTCACCTCTGCTGATCCCTTGATTTGGTCACTTCCCTCTGTGCTGGTGTCATTTTCAGGAGGCTTTCACTCTATGTAACTCAGACCTTTAAATTCCTGGGTGGCGGGGGGTGGTGGTGGGTGCACAAGGCAGAGGGAATAGCAAAGCTCAAGAAAAGAGCTCAAATGGTAAATAACTCTGCTTTTTTCAAGCCTGCCTCTGTGTGAGCTAGTGTGAGAACAGCAGGGGTTGTGGCTGCAGAAGGGCAGAGCTTGTGGGTCATGGGAAGGAGTGTGAATTTTATTCTGAGAACAGTAGTCAACCATGAAGGGTTTTAAGCTAGGAAATAATATGATCCAATTTTTTTAAAAATTAGTTAATTGTCCCCTGGCCAGTTCTCCTCTGTAGTTAGAGTGTAGGTTGGCAGACTGAAGGATCCCGGGTTTGATCCCTGATCAAGGGCACATATCTCAGTTGCAGATTTCCTAGCCCCAGTAGGGGCTACCATAGGCAGCTACCAATCAATATTTCTCTCGCATCGACGTTCCTCTTTCACTCTTTTCTGCTCTCTCTGAAAATGAGTAGGAAAAATATCCTTGCTGAGGATGCACCAAAACCAAGACCAAACAAAAAAACAAACTAGTAAATTGTAGAGAATATCTTTCTTTTGCATTCATTTTTATTTCTACACTAGGGGCCTGATGCACAAAAATTTGTACACTCGGGGCGGGGGGGGGGCGGTCCCTCAGCCTGGCCTGTGCCCACTCACAGTCTGGGACCCCTCGGGGGATGTCCACCTGCTGGCGTGCCTGGCCAGCCTGGGTAAGGGGCTCATAGCTGTTTGCAGGCTGGCCAAGCCCCCCCAGTGGGGACCCTCACCCCATGGGGGTGTGGCCAGCCTGGGTGAGGGGCTGAGGGCTGTTTTCAGGCTACCCACAGCTCCCATTGGCCCAACATCCCAGTGAGTTTGTCTGGAATCAGGTTTCTGGGGTTTATTTATCTTCTAAAATTGAAACTTTGTTGCCTTGAGCCCAGGCCTAGGCAGGTAAGGAAGCCTCCTGTTTGCTCTAGCTCCGTGGCTGCTGGCCTCCATCTTGGCTGGGTTAATTTGCATATGACCACTCTGACTGGCTGGTTGGTGTGGCTTGGCTGGTAGGTGTGGCTTAGGTGTCTCAGAGTGATGGCTAATTTGCATATTGCTCTTTTATTAGATTAGATATTACACTATTCACCAGGCAGGGCAATCATTGAAAAAATATGAGTTGGAAACTGTTTTTCCCACTTTAATCCTTTCCACACCAGTTCTCTGAACATGTAGAAATGAAAATGAAGAGAAGGAGCTACCAGCCTCTGTGGAGCTGATTCCTTGTCTGGCATCATTAACTAATCTGCTTGCCCTTTTCTCTGAGGAACCTGGTGTTCCTTTGATTCATCTGCCCTCCTTCCCTGTGATTACAGTAGCTTATGTTGTAGACCTCTGTGGGACTCTCATCACTTTTGTTGTCATTAAGTGGTTCCCTTTCCCTTCTTGCCTTGATCTTCCATCCCTGAGTTCTTGGGGGCTGGGAACTATCTTCCTCACTTTTCTAGTCATTGTCACAGAGCTAGTCCAGAATAGGTGCTCAGAAAAGGATAGACAGGTAAATAATCAACCTGGTGCCTCCTATATAGTAGATTGTCCCAAATCATGACATATTGTTGTGTAAAAGGGCATATGATTAATGATTACACTGGGACAACAGTGTAAAGTTGGATTGGGATTGAACTGGGACATATGGTTACCTCAGTAATCATAAATAATTATGAAAAATATTGTGAAGTCTCCAATTCTGGAGTTCTCTTTTTTAAAAATTAATTAATTAATTTTTTGGTGTGTTCTTTTATTTTTATATCTTCAATTTGTTTATTGATTAAGTTATTACAAATGTGTCCTCATCCTCCCATTAA
>PVJC01003180.1:60130-72717 GCA_004026665.1 Murina feae
TATTCCACAAATGAGTGAGAACATGTGGTATTTATCTTTCTCTGACTGACTTATTTCACATAGCATAATGCTCTTCAGTTAGATTTCTTTTTTAAAAAAATATATTTTATTGATTTTTTACAGAGAGGAAGGGAGAGAGATAGAGAGTTAAAAACATCGATGAGAGAGAAACATCGATCAGCTGCCTCCTGCACACCTCCTACTGGGGATGTGCTCACAACTAAGGTACATGCCCTTGACCGGAATCTTTCAGTCCACAGGCCGACACTCTAGCCACTGAGCCAAACCGGTTAGGGCAAGTTGGAGTTCTTTTAGAGGGCACTAACACTCACTCCATTTGCCCTAGCTGGTTTAGACCAGTAGGGCGGATCCAACCACACCACTTGGTCACCGCTCCCTCCCCCCACCCCTCAAGGTTCACAGGACTGGACACTCCAGTGCCGGGATTGATGGTACTGGGTGCCGCCATCTTGTGGCTATGGGTATTGCCATCTTTGTCGTGGAGTGATGATTAATTTGCATATTACTCTTTTATTAGATAGGATAGGATTAATGTTATGAGTTATCATTAATTGATTTGGGAGGAACTTCTCTCTGTATCCTACACTTTACCAAACACACATCACCTTATTTACCTCTTCCCCACCCTATAGTCCCTTGAAGTTGGCTTCATTGTTGAATTCTTCTCCTGATGGAAAGGCACCTTCAGAGTTCAAAGGTCAGGGCAGAAGTCAGGATTTCAACCATCCCTGGTGCTAGATGTCAACATCTAAGAGCCTCACCATGCTGCTGATTATATTATCTGAACATAGTGACAGAATAGCTGACATTTAGAACATATTTTGAGTTATATGATAGATTACAAAATAGTCTTTACAAACAAGATGGCTTTTGAGGTAACACATTTACTATACCATGTTCCCTAAATATTCCTGATATACAGGGATTTGATGATAAACCTGTATATGAATTATAAACTCTGTTTAGGTCTGTGTGGTGGCACACTGGTACCTAAACACATTTTATTTTATGTTCAAAGTTTCTATCATACTTGTGAATGCTCTTCTCCTCAGTGTTGCTATGTTTCTGAAAATGAACACTAAATATAAAGCTCAGAACTCTTTGTCTCCTCAGAGAGAAGAAAATATGAGAAAAACAGGAGAGAAGGATCTGTACTTAAAAAGACATTCTTTAGTCAGAACCAGAGTTGTGATATTGGTGTTACAGGCATTTGTGAGCTTCCCTGCTCTTGGAGAAACCAAACCGGTGAAATCTTAATGCCTTCCTTGGGAATTTTCTCCTTATGTCAGATTTGCTTCATAAAGAATAAGTTTACTTCATCTTATGTTATGTTTCTATTTAAAAAAAACACCTTATTGCAATTTGTTGTTTTCACGTTAAGGAATCATATTTTTATTTATAAATTCTGTATTTTATATTTTCTTTAAATATTCTTTTAAAAGAAAGGTTATACTTATCACACAGACTCATGTAAAATATATGCAAAAAACCCCTAACTTTTTTATGAGACTATTGTCTCATATAGGTTCCAAATTTCTCTAGTTGGCAACCCCAGTATTTCTGGTAGAGGGTGAGAAACATTACCATAAATAACAAAAAACACACAGAATTACTATGATTGTAAAATCTTTAAAAGCCAAATACAGAAGTGTTAATACTATTGGTGTGTTTTGTATACATTTTGCAAACTCTAGTATTATTTCCAGGGTGAAAGACACTTCCTCAAATAAGGAGAGCAGATTTGCTATTTCTGGCCAGCCAAAGTCACTGGCCTCAGACTCAGCATACTGATGGATTTGGCTGTCTGTTCAGAATAATTCCACCTGAGCCCCAGATTTAAAAACTGAGCCCTAATTTATAGTCAGGCCCTACCTCTTTTTCTAGTTCTTAGAAAACTGTAACCTCTTTCACAATTGTAACTGCCTGATTTGAGTTGGTCTTCTTACCTTACCTGGCCTGAAACTAACTCCTTTCCTATCACATGAAAAACATCTATACTCCTTATTTTTAACTTCTCCCTTTTTTCTCATCACCATTATTCTATAGTCTATGTATAGACAGTATTATCACTGTTTCAGTTGTTTCATTTAAGTCCTTGCTTACTTGATTATTATCCTGCTACCTTCACTGGACTATGAATTCCATTAAGGCCTCAACTTGGTCTGCTTTTCACTTAATATCTTATCTCTACTCTGTGGGACAGGATAGCAAAATGATAAGTTTGCCAGTGAGCAAATAGAGATTGAATGAATAATTGTCCAGAGAAAGAGTGGTATCCACTGAAACATAAGAGAACTATAAGCAGTGAGCTTTTGACCTTTTACATCTCACTGGCCCTAAAGTCTGAGGCAATCTTCCTTGCAGTTTTCAAAACTCATCATATAGGTAATACATATGTCTATATCAATGGGTATGTTCCCTGGACAAAGACTTTTGCCATAACAAATATCTATTTGCCCCCTGAGAAATGAGCAAAACACCAAAACATAATAGATCAGGGTAGATATGTACAGTCAAAGAGAAAGTATTCCAGGCCAAAGAGATTGGTTTAATTTTTCAACAAAGGGATGGTATTCAGTATGATTCTCACAAAGGAGAAACTGACATCAGCCTTCCTAGCAATGTTCCGAGGACAAGGTGCCCAAGGATACCTATTTGGGACTTGGAGGAAACTATATTTCTCGTGTAGAAATAGCATCCAGCTTCACACATCCCTACAGAACAAAAGGCACATAATGAGCCAAAAGAACTAGGAATTGTTTAACACTCTTCCTTGCTCCTTCTTTCTACCACTCCCCAGCAGCCCTCTTCTTTCTTCATCTCCTACCTTTCAGCTATCCTTTAGAATTAGAACTTAGCTACAGGATTATTGCCTCCAAACTTTTCTAACTCCCCTCCACTGTAGCCCCTGTACTGGGATAGATGGGCTCCCAAAGCTCAGTACACTTTTCATGTCACATCATTGTCTATCTTTTCTTCAGTAGGTTGCGGATTATAGGATGGCAAGAGTGAGGTATGATTTAGTCATCATTCACGGTGCCTTACACAGAGCCACACTCACAGGAGCTGTTCAAAAAATGATTATTGAGTGAATAAGTTGTTCTGATCCTCTCTTTAGGTAGCCACTTTCTGATTATTACTGGCCTTCACGCAACGAGAGGTACACAGGGAAAGGGTGCAGGTCAGAAGAAGGACATGTATGACCTCCTTACTAATTGCTCATTTCACTGGCAAGTGAGAAAGTGGTGATCTGGTGTGTACATTAGTCTCAGTGCACTTACTGAACATGAGTCCATTTTGAAAAAGTCAGGTGAGGCCAGGTCCCACCCTGTTTTGAAAGATCCTGGGTAGGACCCCCCCTTGCCACTGGAGACGACGGCGACCCCAATCACCCACAGGAGACACACTTGATGCAACTGCAAGAGGTTTTTTAATTCAGCATGCTGGGGCTCAACTAACAGCTCTCGCAGGAGCTGAGAAGCCGAGAGCCCCGATCAGCAAACTTTACAAGCTTATAAAGGCAACAACTACAAAATGGGAGGGGGTCAGGGGCTTTCCAGATAAATGAGGGTACACAAGGAACTTTGGTTCATTAATCAACAAACAGGGAGGATCATCAAGGACAGCAATAAAACTTCTGCTAAGCCCTTTTCTCATAACTGGGTTATCTGTTCCGGCCCGGGGCTATCTCTTGGAACAGTTGGAAAGGTCACATTCCCACGCCATGGGCCCCGAAGTGGGGGGCCGAGCAGGCACCCCTTTTTTTAAGTTTTTATATTCTTTCAGTTTCACCAGCTGCCTCCTTCAAGCAAACACTCTCTTCATCTGCATCTCTCTGACCCCAAGTTTTGCTTTTGAAGCATTCACATATGGGAGGAAGTGAGTCAAAAGACCCAACCTGAAGGTGGTTCTATGCTGAAAGAAATGCAGCAAATGCTAAAAAGCAGTTTGCACAAAGACTGCACATTCATCGGCAGTGCCCTGACATTCGAATTTTATTCAGTTTAGTATCTGTGTAGCTGTTTAGCCATTGAATGTTATTATCTAAATTTATTCTACATTGAACCTGCAAAGAATTTAACCTATAATAAAAAACAGCTTGTCTTACTGGTTTCATCCCAGGAAACCTATTTTCTGCTTAGATGAAGTATCATACAGGACTTTATTTCCCATTTTTCTAGAGGCCTTGGGGTTTAGTGAAGACGAAACAAGGCAGAGGTAGGGGGATGTGGAAAGGGTCCTCACTGCAGTCTGGGGAGGGTGGGGCGGGGCCCGAGGGCCAGTGAGCTTCACTCCAGTCAAAGCTCTGATCTCTTCCTTGCTTTATTCTGAGTTTCCATTTTGATCAGCTGAAAAAAGGAAAAATAAAAATAAAAAGTAGCATGTCTTTGGGGCCATTTGAAAAACTTTGTGCCATTTTTATTTCAATAATGGACCTTGGCTACAGTTTCCTTAACTTATAATTATGATTTGAACTAGGAGTGCAGTGCACAATATATTGTGCATTTGGGGGTCCCTTAGCCCAGCCTGTACCCGCCCAACCTGCGGCCTACCACCCGCCCATCGAGCCCCACCCACCACCTACACATCACCCATCACCCACCCATCCGCCCCACCCACCTCACATACACCACCCACCACCCGCCCATTGTGCCCCACCTACCCCACACATCCCAGCCCTTCACCTGTCCCATACATCTCGCTCACCCTACTGCCTGCACTGCACCTGCCTCTGAATTTTTTTTCCTTCTAAAACAGAACTTTGTAGATAAGGTCAATTGAAGTTCAGGGCTTCTTTCTCTCAGGTCTGTATTTCTTTATCATTAGGGTATCATCCCTCCACACTTTACTTAGCACTTACTACATGCCAGGTCCTATACTGAGCATGTCATAGAAGCTATGTTGAGTGGTTTTCTTCTTATGTCCATTGCATGGATGAGGGAACCTGAGGGTTAGCATATTTAGGTGATTTGTCCAAGTAAGTGGCAGAGCTAGATGGGGTCAGATCCAGGTCTGACTTCAATGTCTTTGACCTTAAACAATAGCATACTCTCCACTCAACAAGTAATTAAGGAGTGCCTGCTATGTGCTAGATCCTCTAGACATGGGTACAGAGAGGAGAGAAAAACAAAGTTTCTGCTTTTAGGGATTTCTTTCAGGGTGAGGGGAGGGGAGAACAATTAACAGTCAAAAAAACTGTAGCATCAAGGAGTGAGAGTTGTATGGGTGATGTTATCCTATATTGATAGCTACATGAGGCTTGTGTGTATATTACAAATGTGCCTATGCTAGAAAGACATATACCATAGGGTGGTTATCTCTGGGTTGTCAGATTTTTATTTTCTTCTTTGCACTTAAATGTGGTTTTTTTTTCCAAACATTCTGTAGCACCTGTATATTTCTGATATAATCAGATATAACTCATAAATATTACTAAAAACACAATTTTTGACAAACTACATGTGGTATAGGTGCTCTCCTTTCACATTCTTTTGCTTCTGTTCTTTATATTATAAAAGAAGTATAGTTTGTTTTTCCCCAGCTGTGCCAGTGTCTGAAATATTTATTCCTCTCCCAGGAATCCTGCCAGCTCCTTTTGCCTCAAGCTTTTCTGAATTTGTGCATATTAATGCTTCTAAACCCTGGCTTTGCATTTGAATCTTCTGGGGAGGGTTTCAAATACTGATGCCAGGGCTTCACCCCAAACCCACTAAAGCAGAAAAAAAAATATATATATATATAATTTTTTTAAGTCCTCCTGGTGACCTTATTATGCAGCCAGGTTGAGAATCCTTAGACAGTGGGCTCCCTCCCTCTGCTCTCAGAGTCCCCAAACTAATTTCCAGGGTAGAGAGAGGCTAAGTGCATTTTCAGCCCTTACTTTCCTCTCTGTGTCATGAGGTCTGGATGGCCAGGGAGGAGGAGGGAGTGGGCCTGAGCAGGTGGCCAGAACCAGGCAGAAGCTGGGAAAATCCTGAGTTCTCTCATACCCTGGCTGCAGCCCCAATCCATCCCTCCTGACCCACTTACTCAGGACCTGCAGTGTGAGGGACTCAGGACTGGAGGACACTTTTAACAAAAGCCAAACGCTGCGCAGATGGGGAGCCACACCAGAATTCTCACTGTTCAGAAACAAGCACTCACCATCATCGCAGCTTCGGACCTTTGCCTGTGCTACCCTCTTGGACTGTAAGGTTCTTTGATGCCAACTGTTTCCTCCCTGGGATTGAATTCTGCTTCTTTTTGAAGGCTAAGCTCTGTAAGTTCCTTCCTGATCCTCTTCTCCCCAGATAGGATTACTCCCTCCCTCAGCATTCATGGCTCCCACAGCAGGAATTTATTCCCAGTATTAAGGCAGCACTTCATGCCTCATGCCACCTGAGGACATGTCCACCTGCCTGACCTGGTGGGTGGTCCTCAAAGGCAGCTCATCATAGTATCCCCATACCTCACATGACTTACTGTCAAGTAGAAGGGCCCAGGCCTGATGTCGGACAGATCTGGGTCCCATCCCAGCTCTGATTAAATATGGCTGATTCCATGGGACACTACACAATCTTTGGCTACGAGCTACACAGGTTAGAAATGCAGAATCTCAGGTCCCAAGCCAGACTAGAATCTGCATTTAGCAAGAGCTCCAGGTGACTCATGCACACTAAAGTTTGAGAAGCACCAGTAGACTCTTTGATCCTCAACTTACTCAGCTGTGAAGTGGGAATAGTAACTCCTAATTCACAGTCTGGTTGTGAGGCTTGAATAAAGCAACCTACTCGAAGTGTCTACTGCAGGGTGGAGAATATGTGAGATAATTTTATTTCTTCTCCTCAATGGATGTTGCCCTGGGAGGAGGCAGGAGTCCGTGGTGGCCTTCATTAAGGGGCCTGGTGTCTGCCCCAGTGAGCACTGAGCTCTGTAGTGTAGCAATCTTAGCAGCCCTTCAGGAGGAAGACAGGACAGACATTTCTCTGATTATACATACTCTACTTCCATCAGATCTTGCCAAACCATCAGGGCAGATAACAAAGGGAAGTGACATTAATTCAGTGGCACCATTTTCCCTTTTTAACCTTCAGAACTTGCGTCCAGACAGATTAGATCAAGGTTGCTCCCTCAGTCCACTCTCTGGGCCCTGGTGGAAGGCTTTTGCCAGAAAGCCAAGAGAAGCCTCTGGGCAGGTGCAGATGCATACCAGCCAAAGGCATGGACGTCCTTCAGTGACACAGCCTGAGGTTGGCCCAGCCAGGATTGAGAACTGGGGATTCTGAGCAGCCAGCAGGCATTTCTGGCAGAGCAGGGAGCCAGTTGCCTAGGTGGAATCCGATGGGATTCTAATTACACAGAAGAGACTGAGAATGCAATATAGATTAGAGTTGCTAGTAAAGTGCGGACAGGGGAGCACGGAGCCAGCAGGCATGGCCTAGGGGCATCTAAATATGAGGATTTGCCTTTCAGGACCTTACAATCTAACAAGAGAGATTAGACTCCCAATTACAAAGAGTTCAAATAAGTGCATTTGTTGCCAGAGTGTCAGCATCTGCTCCAGCCTTAATTATCAGATCAAAGCTTGGGGTAGTGGAGAGAATAAAACCAGAGGTAAAGTGGTAGACTCATTTTCACATAGCATTATGGAGGGATAATTGACATATAATAAACTGCCCATCCTTAAAAATGTACAATTTTATTTGTTTTATCATCTACATGCACCTGTGAAATCAGCACCACAAAGATAATGAACATATTCATCTCCCAAAAAGTTTCCTTTCTCCCCTTTGTAAATTATACCTCCCATCCCTCCCTGCTCCCCCAATCCCCAGATTACCACTCACCAGCTTTCAGTCATGATAGAATAGTTTTCATTTTCTAGAATTTTACATAAATGGAATTATACAGTATACTCTGTTTTGTCAGATGTCTTTCACTTAACATAATTATTTTGAGATTCGCTCATATTGTTGCATGAGTCAGCAGTTCATTCCTTTTTTATTGCTGAGTAGTATCCCATTACATACCACAATTTGTTTATCCATTCTTCTGATGATAGACATTTGAACTGTTTTCAACTTTTGGCAATTGAAAATAAAGCTGCTATGAACATTTATATACAAGTCTTTGTATGGACATATCTTTCATTGTTCTTGGTAAAGACTTAGGAGGAATTAATGACAATATTATATGGTACATGTATCTTTAACTTTGTAAGAAACTGCCAGAGTGGTTTTTATACATGTAATATTTGGGTAAACTTAGGTTTAAAAAAAAATGTCCTTGTTTATCTGAAGTTCAAATTTAACTGGGTGCCTTTATCTGGCAACCCTATCTATAATAATAAAAGCATAATATGCAAATCGACCAAACACCAAACAGCAGAACAACTGTCTGGACAACCTTCCAGATGACCACACTATGACACTCACTGGCACCAGGCCAGCCAAGGCAAGGCGGGTGCAATGTGATTGGTCGGGGGCCTGGCCATTGCCCCATTATTGCCCTGCATAGAGAGGCCCAGGCCACAAGCTAGCAGGGCAATTGATCAGTCGGGGGGATCCATGATCACTCCAAAGAGGGAGACCCAGGCCACCAACCAGCGGGCTATGGCTGGTGGGCAGGGCCTCCCTCTGTGAGGGCGATCCATTGTGGAGCCCAGGCTCGGTGGGCAGAGCCTACCTTTTTGTGGTGATCAATCACGGGGCTCCCTGACTGTGAGAGGGCACAGACCGGGCTGAGGGACTCTCCCCCACTCCTCTGCCTGAGTGCACGACTGGGCCTCTAGTCTCAAATGAAAGGCTAAGATATTTCAAAAACAGGAGGCAACCTGCCTTCGATCACTGATTCTCCAAATGTGGTTCTAGGATCAGCAGCATTGTATCACCTGGGAACTTGTAGAAAAGCAGATTCTCTAACCAAGACCTACCCAACCAGAAGTTCTAGGGATGGGGCTTAGCCATTGAGACATGGAAGATTCTGATGCTCACTAAATGTGGAGAACCACTGCTCTAGATTCTTAGTTCCCAAGAATGGGTGATCATTCTGACCACCTGGCCACTTTAAAATACAGACTCTGAGCTCCCCAGACCCTCTGAATCAGGAATTCAGTGAGGAAGTGCAGAGTGAGGTGGGAAAGATGAATGTTTCATGTTTTCATATTTCCACAGGTTCTTTTCCAAGCCACGGCTGAGAACATTTAAATAGTGATCAATGAATATATTAGATCCAGGGCCCCACTCATGTTTTAAGATTTTAAAGCATGAATGTAAAAAGAGTTAATCTCCCCAAATTAACCTACTCTACATGTCCTGAGACAACATTATAAAGATATACATAAATGTGGAATTAGGTTTGCATTAGGAATATAAAAACAATGACTTCCTTTATTCAAAGATTCCTTTTCTTTGCCCAGAAACTAAAAATCTAATAAAAGTGTAATATTGAAATTGACTGTTTCTTCAGGACGCCTAAGCCATGCCCACCAGCCAGTCAGAGCTACTGCATGCAAATGAACCCAGCCAAGATGGAGGCTGGCAGTCACGGAGCTGCTAGAGTAAACAGGCAGCTTCTGTTGCAGCAGGAGTAAAACTGTTTGCCGGCCAGCTGGGCTTCTCCTGGCTCCAGGCAACAACATATTTGTAACATTGTCTCAATTATAGAAGCCTCTGAACGATGGAGAAAACTGCCTTCCTAGAGTCTACTAAGGCAACATTCTTTCAATTATAGAAGCCACGAGCTGAAGCAGACAGGAGGCTTCGTTACCTGCCTAGGCCTTGGCTTAAAGGAACAGTGTATCAATTATAGAAGATAAACAAACCCCAGAAACCTGCTTCCAGCCAGCCTTGCTGGGACATTGGGTCAATGGGAGCTGTGGACAGCCTGAAAGCCTGAAAACAGCCCTCAGTCCATCACCCATGCGGGCCACACCCCAATGGGGTGAGGGATCCCAATGGGGTGAGGGATCCCACTGGGGAGCTTGGCCAGCCTGCAAACAGCCATCAGCCCCTCACACAGCCTGGCCAGGTACCCCAGTAGGGACCCAAAACCTGAAGGGGCTGTGGGCAGCCTGAAAAGGGCCCTCAGCCCATCACCCAGGCTGGCCACACCCCAATGGGGTGAGGGTCCAACTGGGAGGGCTTGGCCAGCCAACAAACAGCCATCAGCCCCTCACCCAGGCTGACCAGACACACCAGCAGGTGGACATTCCCAGAGGGGTCCCAGATTGCAAGAGGGCACAGGTCGGACTGAGGGACCTCCCGAGTGCACAAATTTTTGTGCACTGGGCCCCTAGTACATTTAATAATTCTCATTAACTAAATTCACTTGATGGCCTCCCCATAAGCAGTTAACTAACTGATGCACACTTTTCCTTTCCCACTGGGTAGGAAAACTAACCTAAAGTGATTTATACAGGGTAATACACTACAGTTCTTTACTACAGAGGATATTATTCTACACAAAGAAATAATTAAATCAGGCAGACATATCCGCCCCCCCGCAACTTCCAATGTACTTCCCACCCTGACAAACAATGAATGTGTCAACATGTTATTAGTATAGGAAAGGAAAACATGAAAATTCATTAAATTCATGTTCATGCCTCAATTAAATTCTTAGACTCAATTATTTATATCTTATGGGTTTTGGCTTGTTTTATTTCATTAAGAGCAAGTGATCAAAGGGCTTTGGGCTTAGGCTTTCAGTCTTTTCTCCCACTCACAAATAGCATAACTAATTAGTTGGCCAAAAATCATTTTATAGTAGGAGATGGCTAATGGAGTTCAGGAGAAGTTCTTGAGTCTGCCCAAAAAGAAGAAAAATAAATAAATAGAAATCTGAGCACAGGAACATAGCAGCTTCTCAGTCTTCCTTGTTAAATTTTACTTTGAAAACTCTATAAATTTGAACTTAACTCAGGCCCAAGTTAATTAACCAACTCACAGTAGCACTCAGGCCAGAAGGATAAGGCCAAGAGGTGGAAACCAGTTGGCAGTATCTTATTAAGAGTCCCAGGGTGTTTCATGACTTTCAGATCAAAAGGAGGAGGGAGGAGAAATTCTTGGAAACAACTGCAAATTTGTTTCCAAAGTATCTGCCTTGAAACATCTCATATTAATTTTGTTTTTCTGTAAACTCAGTGATTATGAGTGGCTGGAAACTTTGAAGTATATGTATATGTATATATAAATAGGAGGAGAAAACTAAATGCAACCACCCATGGAGGAAAAGTACTCACTTTTGCAAATGAAGGTGGTAATTGTGAATCTCTCCCAGTAGGATATTTCTGAGAAAAGCTTCCTATAGTGGAGATATTCTCACTTCATATTTACCAGTTGATTGGCCAGGTTTAGTGCAACTGTCTTTGAACAACTGATCTGCTTAAAAATAAACCTAGCATCTGGCAAAGGCCTAGTACATAGAATGCAATAAATATCTGTGAGTTGGTGATAGAAATGTTAACCACAGTTTCATGCTTAGAGTCCACCATGTGTCCTCTATACTTGGTTCTAGGTGCTTTACATACTTGAAGTAATTCATTCCTCATAAGAACTGTTTAAGGGACATGTCATTTTTCTCAGTTAGTAGATAAGCAAATTTAAGAGCAGAAAAATAAGTAATTAACCTTAGGAGGACACAGCTGATTGGTAAACTAGCAGAGATTTGAACTCAGTTTCATTCAGTTTTAAACTCTTGTCCACCACACATTTCTTCATCTGTTTAATTTCCATGCAAATGGGTAGATAAAAACTGAGTATTACTAATCTAAACTAATAAAAGCGGAATAGTAAAATTAACCGTTTCTCCGGGACGCCCACAGCCAATCAGAACGGCTGTATGCAAATTAGCCCAGCCAACATGGCGCCGCCACTCACGGACCTGAGTAAACATTTAGGCAGCGTCCGTTGCAGCAGGAGGGAGAGCGAAACTACCTGCTTGCTGGCTCCTTAGCCTTTGGCCTGAAGCAAAAACGCACATTTGCAACAATTAAGTGTAACAATTGTTTCATTATAGAAGCCGCGAGGTATGGTGGCTGCTCCACTCACGGACCTGAGTAAACGTTTAGGCAGCATCCGTTGCAGCAGGAGCGAGAGGGAAACTACCTGCTCGCTGGATCCTTAGCCTTTGGCCTGAAGCAAAAACGCACATTTGTAACAATTAAGTGTAACAATTGTTTCATTATAGAAGACGAGAGGTGAGGCAGAGAAGAGGCTTCGTTAGTAAAAGGCCGCCTTAAAGGAACAGCATCAATTATAGGAAACCTGCGTCCAGCCGGCCTTGCTGGGACGTTGGGCAATGGGAGCTGTGGGCAGCTTTAAAGCCCCTCACCCAGGCTGGTCAGGCACGCCAGCAGGTGGGCATCCCCCGAGGAGTCCCAGACTGAGAGAGGGCACAGGCCGGGCTGAGGGACCTCCCGAGTGCACAGAGCGGCTGCAGGGCGGGACAGCGCAGGACCCAGGACCCGTGAGTGGGAAAGAGGCGGCAGGGTTGGAGGGTCATCGGGGAGCGGGAAAGAGGCGCAGGGTCGGCAGCCTGCTTGGTGGGCTTCCCAGGCCCTTGGAGGGGCATCGGGGAGCGGGTAG
>PVJC01003181.1:0-72638 GCA_004026665.1 Murina feae
TTTGTTGATATGTTGATGGTAGCCTTTCTGACTACCTCATTGCCATCTAAATTTGCATTTCTCTCATGATCAGTGACTTTGAGCAATTTTTCATATGTCTCTTGCCCATCTGTATACCCTCTTTGGATAAGTGTCTAGGTTCTCTGCCCATGTTTTAATTGAATTATTTGTCTTCCTTTTGTTGAAGCTGTAGGAGTATTTTATATATTTTGGATATTAAACTTTTATCAGCTATATCATTGCCAAATATGTTCTCCCATACAGTGGGCTCCCTTTTTGTTTTCTTGATGGTTTCTTTTGCTGTACTGAAGCTTTTAATTTTGATACTAGAAGCCCAGTGCATGAATTTGTGCATGGGCAGGGTACGGCCGGCCCACCCCAATGGGGGCACATCAGGCCAAACTGGTGGGGGGTGGGGGAGGAGCTGCGGGCAGTTGGCCAGCCAGCCCAACCCTAATGATGGTGTTGGGGGAAATCGGGTGCCGGGCCAGATTGGAAGGCAGATCGGTGCCTGAATCAGGCTGGCTGGCTGCCTTAGTGCACGTCATAGCCACTGGCTGTTCCGGTTGTTCTGGTCATTCCGTGGTTCCAATCGCTGGGCTTTTATATATATACTAGGGGCCCAGTGCATGAAATTCATGCAGGGGGGGAGTCTTTAGCCCAGCCTTCCCCTCTCACATATTGGGGGCCCTCAGGGGGTGTCCTACTAATGGCTTAGGCCTGCTCCCTGCTCCCCTTGGGGAGTTGGCCTAAGCTGCAATCTGGTCTCCCTTTATGGGAGGCAACCAGGCTAATCAGGGGAAGCCACCAGACCCATCACCCCACTGCTGCAGCCACTGACAGTCACCACAGCCACCAAGGTGTTTTCATCAACACAGACTCCAGTCCCTTCACCATGAAAAAATGACAACTTTCTTTAGGCATTTTCAAGATGTGTCTTTCATAGGATATGACATTTCTTTCTTTCTTTTTTTTTTATCCTCACCTAAAAATCACATTGATTTTTAGAAAATGTGGAAGAGAAGGGAAAAACAGAGAGAAACATCAAAGTGAGAGGAACACTTTAATTGGTTGCCTCCTGCATATGCCCTGACATGGGCCCTGGCCAGGGAGGAGCCTGAAACCTAGGTACATGCCCTTGGTCAGAAGTGAACCCACACACTGCAGTCAGCAGGCTGAGGCATTATGCATTGAGCCAAACCAGCTAGGGCAGGATATGACATTTCTTAGCCCTCCAACAGTGGACCTTCATTTTTTTTTCTCCAGGAGTGTGGTGGAAAAACCCAAAATTGCCTTTAGGGATACTTATTACCCAAGTTAGTAATAATATTACCACTGGCATACAGGGAGCTTAGCCAATGAGCGATAAGAAAAGGTATTTCCTCTGTAGTTCACTCTGATCACCAGCTCCAACCCTGCCCCTCCAATCCCAGCTCCACCCCTGCCCAGGCCTGTAACCTCTGGCTGAGGCTGCAGGCTTGGGCAGGGGACCCCCAGAGCCCCAAAATCGTCAGCTCCAACCCTGCACAAGCCTGCAGTCTCTACCTGAGGCTGCAGGCCTGAGTAGAAGACCCCCAAGCCCCTCCAATCGCCAGCTTCACAGAACCCAGGTCTCTGTGATCACCAGCTCTGATCCTGCCCCCTGCTATCGCTGGCTCTGCCCTTTCCCCACTGGCAGCCTCTGGCCAAGGCTGCAGGCCTGGGCAGGGGACCCCCTGGCCCCTGTGATTGTCAGCTCCACCCCTGCCCCACTGCAGCCTGTGGCCAAGGCTACAGGCCTAGGCAGGGAACCCCAAGAACACTGCTTTGCCGACTCTGCCTGTGCCCAGACCCCTGCAATCGCAGGCTCCGCCCCTGCCCCTCCGATTGCTGGCTCCTCCCCTGCCCAGGTCTTGAGATTGCAGGCTCTGCCCCTGCCCCACTGCAGCCTCTGGCCAAGGCTACAGGCCTGGGCAGGAGACCCCCAAACCTCTACTTTGCCTGCTCCACTGGTGCCCAGACCCCTGCGATCACAGGCTCCAGCCCTGCCCCTATGATCACTGGCTCTGTGGAGCCCAAGCCCCTGCAATCTCCGGCCTTGCCCCTGCCCAGGCCTGAGGCCTCTGGCAAAGGCCTCTGGCCTGGTCAGGGGACTCCCCAGCCCCTCTGATTGCCTGTTCTGCCCCTCAGGCCCCCCGCCTCCCCTGCCACCTGCCAGGCTAACAGGCCTGACCACTTCAGTGGCGGGGCCGAGCTGGACTGGGCACCGTCATCTTGTGGCTATGGGCACTGCAATCTTGTGGCTATGGGGGTGGCCACCTTTGTGACGGAGTGATGCCTAATTTGCATATTACTTTTTTATTAGATAGGATATGGCTATGGGTGCTGCCATCTTGTTGCCATGGGGGCAGCCATGTTTGCGATGGAGTGACACCTAATTTGCATATTACTCTATTATTAAATAGGATATAGACTAGAGGCCTGGTGCATGGAATCTGTCTGGGAGCCCTCGGAGGGTGTTTGACTGCCATGGAGGCAGGAGAGGCTCACCAGCCATAAGCCCAGCTTCTGGCTGAGTAGCACTTCCCCTCTGGGAGCACACTGACCACCAGGGGGCAGCTCCTGCACTGAGCATCTGCCCCTGGTGGTCAGTGCACATCATAGTGACCAATCGTTCTGCCATTCAGTCAATTTGCATATTACCCTTTTATTATATAGGATAGTCTCATTTATTTCCTCCTAAGTTTCCTTTGCCCTAGGAGATGTATCTGTGAACATACTGCTACTAGAGATGTCTGAGATTTTGCTGCCTATGGCTTCTTCTAGGATATTTATGGTTTCACAACTTATATTTAAGTCTTTTATCGATTTTGAGTTTATTCTTATGTATGGTGTAAGTTGGTGGTCTAGTTTCATTTCTTTTGTCCAATTTTCCCAACACCATTTATTAAAGAAACTGTATTGATTCCACTGTATATTCTTGCTTCTTTATCAAATATTAATTGAGCATAGTAGCTTGAGTAAATTTCTGGCATCTCTGTTCTATTCCATTAATCTATATGCCTGTTTGTGTGCCAGTATCAGACTGTTTTGATTAGAGTGGCTTTGCAATATAACTTGATATCCAGTATTGTGATCCCTCCAACTCTGTGCTTCTTTCTCAAGATTGCTATGGCTACTTGAGATCTTTTCTGGTTCCATATAAATTTTTAGAGTATTTGTTATAGATCTGTGAAATATGCTGTTGGTATTTTAATAAGGATTGCATTGAATCTGTAGATTGCTTTAGGCAATATGAACATTTTAATGATGTTGATTCTACCAATCCATGAACACAGTATATCCTTCCACTTATTTATATCCTCCTCTATCTTTTTTCAACATCCTGTAGTTTTTTGAGGACAAGTCTTTTACTTCCTTGGTTAAGTTTATTCCTAAGTATCTTCATTTTTTAGTTACAATGGTCAATGGGATTGTTTGATTAGTTTCTCTTTCTGAGAATTCATTATTGGTGTATAAAAATGCCATAGATTTCTGGATGTTAATTTTGTATTCTGCTACATTGCCAAATTCATTTATTAAATATAGTAAATTTTTTGGTGGAGTCATTAGGGTTTTCTATGTACAATATCATGTCAGCTGCAAATAATGAGTTTTACTTCCTCCTTTCTAATTTGGATGCCTTTTATTTCATCTTCTTGACTGATCACTGTGGCTAGGACTTCCAGTATTATCTATATCTAATCTAATAAAAGAGTAATATGCAAATTAGGCATCACTCCACTACACCTAAGCCACATCCACCATACAAGCCACGCCCACCAGGCAAACAGAGCAACTATATGCAAATTAACCCAGCCAAGATGGAGGCTGGCAGCCAGGGAGCTAGAGCAAACAGGAGGCTTGCTTGCCATGGCTATGGAGGAAGCTAAACTTCCCATAGGCCAGCTGTGGCCTCCGCTCAAGGCAACAAAGTTGCAATTACAGGAGATAAATAAATCCCAGATACCTGCTTCCAGCCAGCCTTGCTGGGGGCTGTGCCCAGTCTGAAAACAACCATCAGCCCCTCACCCAAGTGGCTCCATCCTCATGGGGTGAGAGTACCTGCTGGGGGGCCTGGCCAGCCTGCAAACAGCCATCAGCCCCTCGCCCAGGCTGGCCATGCACCCCAGCAGGACCCCCCACCCTGAAGGGGCTGTGGCCAGCCTGCAAACAGTCATCAGCCCCTCACCTAGGCCAGACAGGCACCCCAGCAGGACCCCCACCCTGAAGGAGCTGTGGTCAGCCTTCAGACAGCCATCAGCCACTCACCCAGGTTGGCCAGAAACCCCAGTAGGACCCCCTCCCTGAAGGGGATGTGGCCAGCCTGAAAATGACCCTCAGCCCCTCACTCAGGCTGGCCAGGAACCTGAGTGGGACCTTCACCCTGATCTGAGACACCCTTCAGGGCAAACCAGCCGGCCCCACCCATGTACCAGGCCTCTATCCTATATAATAAAAGGGTAATATGCAAATTGACCCTAGCAGCACAACGACTGGAAATGACTGGTCACTATGACACACACTGACCACCAGGGGGCAGATGCTCAATGTAGGAGCATCTGTGCACTATCACAGTGGGAGCTCTGCTCAGCCACAAGCCAGGCTGATAGCTGCCAGTACAGCGGTGGTGGTAGGAGCCTCTCCTGCCTCCTCAGCAATGCTAAGGATGTCTGACTGCAGCTTAGGCCTGCTCCCCACTGGCATGTGGACATCCCCTGAGGGCTCCTGGGCTGCCAGAGGGATGTCTGACTGCCAGCTTAGGCCCGGGCAATGGGCCTAAGCCAGCAGGTAGATATCCCCTGAAGGGTCCCAGACTGTGATAGGGCACAGGCCGAGCTGAGGGACCTCCCCCACCGAGTGCACAAATTTTTGTGCACCAGGCCTCTAGTCTACTCTAATAAAAGAGTAATATGGAAATTAACTGTGTCTGAGATGCCTAAGCCATGCCCACCAGCCAAGCCACGTGCACCAGCCAATCAGAGCAGCTGTATGCAAATTAACCCAGCCAAGATGGAGCCTGGCAGCCACAGAGTGAGCAGTGGTGGGGGGGAGGGGCGGGTGGCAGCAGGGGCAAGGCAAGCGGCAGCAGGGGCACCGCCAGCAAGCAGGCTCCAGCCTGCCACCATCCAGATTACAAGCAGGCACCACCAGCAGGCAGGCTCCAGCAGCAGGGCCATCTCCTGGTCACCTGCCACCATCTGGATCACGAACAGGCACCCGAGGGAAGGCCCCAGCAACAGGGCTGCTCTAGTCACCTGTCGTCATCCAGATTCCGAGCAGGCACCTGCGGGAAGGCCCCAGCAGCCATCTGGATTATGAGCAGGCACTGCCAGCAGACAGGCCCCCATCAGAAAGGCACACACACGTGGCACCTGTTCCGAGCCTCCTACACAATTGAGGACAGGCCCAGGTGGGGACACACACACACACACACACACACACACACACACACACACGGGGCGCCTGCTCCGAGCCGAGCCTCCGCAGTTCAGCAGGGGGCAGGCCCCCAGCTGACACACACACACACACACACACACACACACACACACGGCACATGCTCTGAGCCTGTGCTGCCAGACTGTGGCCATCAGTAGGACATTCATTGAGGGGTCCCGGACTGTGAGAAGAGGCAGGCTGGGCTGAGGGACCCCACCCCCCATGCACAAATCTTCATGCACCAGGCCCCTAGTATATATATAAAAGGCTAATATGCAAACTGTTCCCAAGGGAGTTTGACCAGAGGAGCAGGAGTTCAATCACTAACTATGACATGCAGTGACCACCAGGAGGAAGCACAGAACATAGGAAGGCCCCAGCTGGCAGCTGGCAAAGGAGGCCCTGACTGGCAGCCGGCAGCCAGGGAAGGGAGGCCCTGGCCAGTAGCCAGAAGCTGGGGAAGGAAGGCCCCAGGCAGGTCCAACAGCCAGGGAAGGAAGGCCCTGGCCAGTGGCCAGCAATTGTGGAAGGAAGGCTCAGGCCAGCAGCTGGCAGCCTGGGAAAGGAGGCCCCAGCCGGCAGCAGTAAGGCCCCAATTGGCCCTGACACCAGCCAGGCTAGGGATCCTACCCATGCATGAATTTCATGCACTGGGCCTCTAGTGTTGAATAAAAGTGGTGAAAGCAGACATTCCTGTCTTCTTTCTATTATTAGGGGAAATGGTTTTTGTTTTTGCCCACTGAGTGTGATGCTCACTGTAGGTCTGTCATGTATAGCCTTTATTATGTGGAGATATGATCCCTCTATTCCCACTTTGCTGAGAGGTTTTATCAAAAAAGAGTGTTATATTTTGTTGAATGCTCCTTCTGCATCTATTGATATGATCGTGTGATTTTTGTCTTTCAATTTGTTTATATGATGTATCACGTTTATTGATTTGTGAATATTGTATTCCAGTAGGCCTTGGAATAAATCCTACTTGGTCACAATGTATGATCTTTTTAACATATTGGTAGATCCGATTTGCTAATATTTTGTTTACAATTTTAGCATCTATATTCATTGCTTTTTAATGACAAAAGACTGGTGGGAAGTGAGGGCCCATCACTAGAGACTGGTAAACAAAAGATAAAGGGAGTCCACAGTGGAGCACCAGCTGGTAAGGGAACTCTCCACATATTGCGCCAAGATATGTAAAAATATGTGCACACCCTACGCTATTGTAGTCATACTTACCAGTGGTTGCCTGGGGAGTCCCTGAGGCCTTTTTATGGAGCCATGAGCTCAACATGACTTTCACAACAACACTATTTAGTTGCCTTCTTCATGGTGTTACTCCAAGGAATATACAGAAGAGTTCCCCAGAAACTACTTGACAATGTGATAATGTCATCACTTTCATGGCTAATGGAATATGTGCTTATATATTGTGTTTTCTAGAATTTTCTAAAGTGAGCTCATAAAAAGATAATCAACATCAATAGTCATCAGGGAAATGCAAATCAATACAACAGTGAGACACTACCTCACACCCACTAGGATGGCTACACTAAAAAAGGCAGATAATAACAAGAGTTGACAAGGATGTAGATAACTTGGACCCTCATCCATTATTAGTGGGGAAGCAGAATGATGCAGCTGCTGCAGAAAAACAGTTTGGCAGATCATCTGGTAGTTAAACAGAGTTACCATACGATCCAGCAATTCTACTCATAGCTTTACTTCCAATGAAAATGAAAACATACATCCATGCAAAAACATGGACACATTCACAATAGCTAAAAGGTGGAAATGCAATATACATCAACGGATGAGTGAATAAACAGAATGTGGTCTATCTGCAAATGGAATGTTATTCATCCAAAAAGAGGGATGAAGTACCGACAGCTGCTACTACATGGATGGACCATGAAAGCACTCTGCTAAGTGACAGAAGACAGTCACAAAAGACCACATGTTATATAATTCATGTCCAGGAATATCCAGAATATGCAAACCCATAGAGACAGACAGTAGATTGATGGTTGCTGGGGGCTCAGAGAAGGAAGAAATGGGAAGTGGCTGGTACAGGGTGTGGGGTTTCTTTTTTGGGTGATAAAAATGTTCTAAAATTAGAATTCTGGTGATATTTGGACAACTGTACTAAAAACTACTGAGCTGTACACTTAAATAGGAGGATGTTATGGTACAAGAATAATATCTCAATAAAGCTGTTTTGAAAGAAATAAAGAAAATATAGTTTTAGGAGTTAAAATGAAGAAACCTACCTGTTAGTTCTGATCAAACAATCAAATTTATATCTCCTCCCCTAGAAAACTGACCTTTAGATCATTTTGCAACCGACACTGCCTTTTGCTTAGACCACATTCCATTTGCTAAGACCAGTAACTTTCCGCTCCGAATTTGCCCAGGATCCAGACCTGTCTGGAGAATTCCCCAACAAAAAAGCTCTTCTAGTGTGCTTTAAAGTCTCTGACTCCCTGTGTGCTGGTGCCATTTGGGGGTTCAGTCCATCTGGTTTGCAGGTGATCTAATAAATTTATAATTATTTACCACTTTTGGCCTCGTATGTTCCTCCTTTGGCGAGCCTAACACTACTGAAGGCCTAGTATTGGCCCCAGACACTCACAGCTGTGCAGTGAGCCTGTGTGCCCAAGTGCCTGGCACAAGTCATGCTCTGGGAGGTAAATACAGGGAGAGCTTCGCTATAGGCAACACGGACCCACTATTGCTCCCAGGCCTCCCATGGAGGCCATGAACCCACTCCCTCTACTGGGACACTGGGGCCCCCTGCCTAGCCATACTGTGACCTCCAGAAAAGCCCAATCCCCTCTTAGAATGCCAATTTATCTTCTATGAAATAGAAGGACCATACAGATTCTCTCAAGGTTGTCACAGGGTGCAACTCTAAGCTCTGACAGGTGTCTCAGAAGAGGATCCAACCCAGCTGCCAACCAGGGCTGGGCAGGCAATAAAGTTGATGCAGGCTGGCACAGCAAAGTGCAAAGCACCCATCCAGTCTAAATGGAGCCTCTTCTCAGCTTCCCTGATGGCCAGCCTATGGCTATGGACCTAGTGTGCCTACAATTACCAATTTTCAACAAAAGCCACAAAGCTGAAGTTTATGTAAAGTTTTCCAATTTTAAATGTTGCAACACAATTCTAATACTTACAAACATGCTTTGCAGAAAGAAGCTAAGGGGGACAGATGAGAGGTACGTGCACCCTTTAAAGGCAGGCAGGCTGAGGTAGGGCCAACGCTGGCTTCCCTCACTCCCATCCAGAGGTGCTAGTTCCCATCACAGCCTGGGGGCTACGCACACCATTTTACCAATAAGGAAAAGAGGGTTCAGAGGGATGATGTCCCAGACCCCAGGTCACACAATGACTGAGGACTCACTGTGGACCTGCAGGGGCTGGTGGGAAGCCCAGGTTTCTTGTCTGTCTTCCCTGGTTCTGGTTGCTCCCAGAGGTCCCAACAGAGTCAGACTCCCATTTCAAGACCCACAGGCTGGGGGTGATGAGGGACAGGACAGGCTGGGCCCAGTTGTAAGCTCTCCTCCTAGTACTCTGCTGCTGATCAGAGTGGTGCTCCCCACAGGGAGGCCCTGCCCCAGCCGGCCTCAGGAGCCTTGAGTTCTTACAGGAGGTAGTTCTGTTGTATTGGACACAAGCTCACGTGTCTGGAATCACACCCTGGCTCCTGCAAGTCCCCAGGCTGTGCTCATGGGCTCCTCAGATCTCACACAAGTTTAGTCTTCCACAGGCCAATACTAGAGGGGAGAGGGCAAGGCCTACAGGATCCTCTGGGAAACAGAGTCTAGGTGAACCTCTCCCTCCTACTCCCAGGAAGCCTTGGAGACCCACAGACCTTGGGAAGGCCCAGGGTTAGCTCCTGGGGCTACATGGTGAGGGAGGGAAAACCCTGATCCTGCAGCCTCCTCCCTACACCCAGAAGGGTGCTGCACAGCACTGATAATACCATCTCCAGTCTAGCACCTAGTGGTTCTCAACACAACTAAATCTTCATTCCAACAGCCTCACTCACCCCTGCCCCTCCCAGCCACTTCCAGCACCAGCCACACAGCCTCCTTTTAATTCAATGACTTCCCTCAGGTGAAGGGCCTGTACACATGCTATGTCCCCTGCTTGGAGCACGCTCTTCTCTCTGCTTCCACCCCATCACCCATTAACAACCGCTCCTGCTCAAACACAATTTTCCCTATAGAGCCTTCTCTGATTTCCAGGAGGAATCAGTTTCCCCCCTTCCTCCCGTCCCCCACCCCCTACCCCCCATACACAAGCTCACAGGGCACAGAAACTCCATACCCAGTAACTAGTGGGTTCTTTACCTCCTCCATAAGCCATAAGCTTCCAGGGGGCAAAGGCAATGTAGATTTTGTTCAACACTATGCTTTCTTAATCTGTTACAGCCTGTGGACACTCTGGCACTCAGGAATGACTGTCAGGGATAAAGACATGAAGCCTGCAAGGGAACCTAGACCCACCACTTCCTACACATGTGTCCATGGGCAAGTGGCCTGCATCCCCTCTGTAAATTAAGGGAGTGGCTATGAGGATTAAAGGGTTAATAATCACACAGGGCTTACAAAAGTGCCTGGCACAGGGATAAGCACTATACAGTGTCTGCGATTAGCATAAAGTTATTTGAGTTTAAATAGCTTCTCTGCTAACCAGATTGTCAAAGCACTCAGAGACCCTTGCCCTGCAGAATCTGATTAACTGAGGCCCTGAGGAAGGGGCCTCTTTCCTGCCGCGGCCCTGGGACCTGCAGAGGTGGTGTTGGAGTCTTTTCCAGAAGGGGGGCTGCCTCCAGATGCTCTGAGAGTCTCCACTTCCTGAGGGTCACCCTGTCCCAGGGTTCCCACCCTGTGGCCCAGGAGGGCAGCAGAGGTTAGAGGTGGTGTGCTTGCCAACCTCCTTCATCACGCCAGCCCAGCAATAGAAACCCCCCTCACAAAGCCCCCTGAATGACAACAGCCATCACACCCCTCTGCCGGGCCCACAGAGCAGGCATGTGGCTTCCATTAGGCCACATCTGGACATGCTCAGAGGCAGCCTGGATCCCTGGCAGGGTTCCGGCTCAAAGACAGGAACCCCCTCAGCCCTCCCCCCCTGCTTTCCCCTACCTCTGCCCCAGCCAGGCCTCCGCAATGGCTAGAAACCTCCTTCTCTGAGCCCGACTACCATAGCAACAGGGCTAGGGGTCATTTCCAGCCCCATGTGGCACCTCTCAGCAGGCCCCCAGGCAAACAGGACAAAGCCACCTCCCTAGCTTCTCACAGAGCCCTTCCATCACTGAGGACCCCCAATTCCTCCCCCACAACAGCAGTCAGGGGCCTCTAAGGCCTCCCACTTCTCCCAAGATGCTCAACTGGACACCTGACCCAGCACCTATCAGGCCTCCTACCAACTCCCCCTGCACATGGTTGATACCATGGATAACTCAAAGTCTCCTCCCCAGCGAGACCTCAGTGGGGAGGCTACGCCTGCCTTTCTCACTGCACAACCCTTGGCACAGAGTGCTCCTTAAACATCTGCTGAAGAGATGTGCAAACTGAAAGATAGTGAATAATAATCGCTAATATTTTAACTACTCAGCAAGTACTAAATTCCCTGCCAAGCACTGGACATAAAAGAGACACATACACCTCTCCTCTCCTCTCCTTTCCTCTCCTCTCCTCTGCCTCCGCCTCCGCCTCCCTCTTTCCCTCCCTCTCCCCATCCCTTTCACTCTCTCTTAAAAAAGTATCCTCAGGTGAGGATTAAAAAGACAGCACCATGAAGCAGGGAATTCTCTGCTGCTTAAAGATGAGGAAACTGAGGCACGAGAAGATGAGCCATTTACCTAAGTTACACAGGTGACAGGTGAATACTGGGTAGTTAGGAGGACAAAATATATTTGAGGGTGGTGGATGGTAGGCCAGTCTTTGTGTATCTGACCAGGGCCAAGCTACTGGGTCCCATTTAAAGCCACACCTCCTCCCACATCCATATAAGCCTCCCATTCCTTCCTTCCCCACACATCAAAAACTGCAGCAGCTTGTCCATCCTCATGCCCTGATCATCCTCTGTGCCTGTATGGGGCCTCTGCCAGGACAGCCTTCACAGGCGGTAAGGGCACTCAATCAGAGACTCCTACCCACAAGCAGCCTCATCAAAGGCCAGACTCCAAAATCCACTGAGAAAGCCCAGAGCAGAAAAGAAAAGGAAAAACCAGGAATCCTGAGAACAAAGCAATTCTCCAGGATTCCAAAGGCCAGAAGCACAGAGGCCTCTGGAGGCAAGTGGTGGGGAGAGGACAGGGCTGTTTATTTTAGAAACCCTGGGGGTTGCATGCTCTGGAGCCAGGCCCCCAAGCCCTCTCATTACAGCCCCACCTCAGCCCACACATACTCCTCACTCCCCACAGGCTCTGGCCCTGGTGGGAAGGAGGCCCTGGAAGCACAAGCCCCTGGCCCCAGCCTACCACTCCCATTCTGTGACCTGGAGCCACTAGAAACACCTCTCTGACCTAGAAATGAGAAGAAACGTACTTCCCTGACTTGGGGAAAACATCAAGTCACAGAAACAGGGCCTGGAGCACCAATAGGTACTCTGTAGGATGAACTGTGTGCCTCCCACTGTAAGCGGGCTGGGTGCAGAGCCCTCTGGGCTCTTGGACCACCTGGCCTACAGGTCAGAGGAGCCTGCATGTGCACAGTCTTTGCACACAGCTGCTGCCCAGCAAGGCCTATAGCACTTGACAGATGGGAAAAGGGGCCCAGGCCAGTTAAGAGACTTGCCCAAGGCCACACAGATGTGGGCATCAGGGTGGGTCAACGGGAATGCTGCAGAAATCCCAGAGTCCCCTCATGCCCATCTCCAAGAAGCCTTCCCAGATACCTTCCAGGTATCTCTCCCTTCACGGCCCCCCACTATAGTGGTTCATTCCTGTCTTCCCAGGGCCCATCAAGACCTGCTCATTATTTATATCTAATAAAGGTTTATAGAGTTATTGATATGAGACTGAACAAGACACAGACCCCTAGCTGTGGAGAGAGATCACTAGACAACGAGGCAAGTCCCCAGAACACCCTTAGTGGGGAGAGAAAATGGAGCTGCGGGGGGGAGGTTAACAAGACACAAAGATTGAAGGAAGGCTCCTAAAGGTGGCGCAACTGTGCTCATTGAAAACAGTGAACATGTGTGTGGGACAGAGGGGAGACAATGCTGCAGGGTTCATGGGATGACAGGGGAATTAGGGAGAAGAGGGATGACTGCCGGAGGGGTGGCCACAAAGCTTGTATTGATTCACTCATTCATTCACCCAGGCTCTGCTGGAGGTTCTTGTGCACAGCAGAAAGACGACAGATGCGGTCCCATGGCACTAACATTCTACTAGGAAAAAGTACAGCAAGATAAGAGGAAGGCATGTGTTCTTTTAGTTAGGTGCCCAATAAAAGCCTCTCTGGGGAGATGACCTTGAACAGAGCAGAATGGAGGAAAGGAGTGAGCCAAATGGACACCTGGAAGAGCATTTCAGGAAGAGCAAGTGGCAAGTGCAAAGGCCCTGGGGCTGCTATGGTATCTAGACAGGAGATCAGTGGGGCTGAGCACAGTGAGTAAGAGGAAGGGTTGCTAGGAACTGAATGTTTATGCCCCACCCCCATACCTGTGTTAAAACCCTAATCCTCAATGGGACAGTATTGGAGATGAAGCTTTGGGGGCGTGATTAGATGATGAAGGTGGGATCCTCATGATGGAATCAGTGTCTTTCTAAAAAGAAACAAGAAAGAGTTTGCTCCTCCTGTAACGTTATCTCAGATGAGATGGATCCTCACCTGCTCTGCCATGTGAGGGCACATTGAGAAGCTGGGCATCTGCAAACCAGGAATAGGCCCTCAACCCAGCCTTCACCTTGGATTCCCAGCCCACAGAACTGTGAGAAATAAGTGTTGGTCATTCAAGTCACCCGATCTGTGGTATTTTTTTGTTACAGCAGATGAAACAGACTAAGACAAGGGTGATGGAGACGAGATGCTAGAGGTCATAGGCAGGTTATGCAGGGCCTGTGGCCCAAGAGGACTGTGCATTCTACACTGAGTAGGTGGAAGCCACAGCAGGTGCAGAGCAGAGGAATGAGAACAACTTCTGTGTTAACAGAACCAACTGGAAGATGTGCCGGACATAGCCCTTGACTCTCAAAAAGAGCCCCCATGTGAGACTGCATGCCCTAGGCTGTCTCCTCAGAGACCACGGTCACAGCCATGCCTGGAAGGATGTGAAACTCTTCACCTCCTGCTGGAGTACTGTGGACACTCCAGGCCCCACCTGCACTTAAGCAGGACCCCCTCAGGGACCCCCAACCCTGTGAGGATGCCCATTGGGCCTTTGTCCGCAGCCATACCACGCATGTAGCCCAACACTAACTTCAACAGGGACCTCACCTGCACCCACCCACTCCATTCCTAGGAGCTAAGCCAGGGAGAAAACGGTATCTAAGCTCATGCCCTAAAGTGTGGGGCCTCAGACCAAGCTTCCCCTGTCCCAGACAGCTGGACAGAGAGACTTGGGCAGTTACAGGGCCCAGGGCTGCCTTCCCTGGACTGAGTGTTAGGGAGAAACTTGAAAGAGGCTTACCTTCAGGGTCACCTCTCGGGACAGAATGGACAGAGTTGGGGTCAGTGTCCTCCTCTGGCCGAAGATGGGGCAGAGCTGGTGGTTGCTTGGGCACTTCCTGGATAGGTGGAACCTGGGTGGCCTCAGGGGAAGGTGTGGTCAGGATGGTGTGGCTGCTGAGATTTGTTGGATTTCCAGGAGAACTCGATGTGGCCTGAGACTGCAGTACACTGGCCGTGCTTGCCTCCAGCATCGGGCTGGCTCCCCCCTGTCCAGTACTTTGTGGGGTGGCCTGGGCATCTGGGATAAGGTTATCTTCGGGCTCTGCCCTGGCATCTGCCTTCTCCTCTTGCACAGGGAGACTGGGCCTGGCTGGGCCTGCACTGGGAGGCCCATTGAGCCCCCTGAGGCCTCCTGCTGCCAGTGGCTCCCTGACAGTGATGTCCTCCCTCTCCTCCTCCCCTGCCCCTTGGCTGTCCTCTGTCACTCTCCTGGCTTTGGCTTGAACAGGAGCTGGCGGACCCAGGGCAGCAGCCACTGTTGGCCTGAGGAGAACAGCCAGCCAGGGGGTAGCCTGGATGGCAGACAGTGGCTCACTTCCGCCTCCCAGGGTAGCTGGGGCCCCTGTGCTTGCCTGAAGCTCGCCTGCCAAAGCCGCAGCGGCTTCTGCTTCAGCCACCTCCTGGTCATAACTGTAGGGGTCTTCGTAGTGTCGCTCAGGTTCACTCTCCTCAGCAACTGAGAAGTTCCCACTGGTGGCAGTGGGCATGGCCTTGGCATCTCCATGGCAACTGGGGACCTGGTAGCAGATGAGCTCACCACCGGTGTCAGGACAGTGGCAGGCCTGGCACGGCGGCAGGTGGACTGTGTGACCAGCAGCATACTTGCGGCCAGTGTGAACGCAGCCCACCTGGCCGCACTGTGGGCAGCTGTCAGCTGCCACCACAGTCTCGATGCAATTGGGTGGGAGCTCAGGGCACAGCATGAACTGGCAGCTAATCTTGCCGCCACCTGGTGGGCAGGAACACTCAGTGCTGCCAAAGTCCACAAAGTAGGACTGGCCTGCGGGCACGCGGCCACGCACAAAGCCACCCTGCAGACAGTCATAGTACTGGTAGCCCTCACAGGCACAGCCCTGCTGCACACACGTGGCACAGCAGGCACCCGGTTCCAGCGCCTCCTCGATGCAGTTCTCCAGTGGTGGGCACTCGACACCCGTGCAGTCCTGCCGTGGGGCTGCTGCACCTGTGCTGGCACCCAGGGCCAGGGCCAGGGCCAACCAGGTTCCTACAGGCTCCCAGAACATCACCATGGTCCCACAGCCAGCCCAGGTGCAGCCCAGGTGCCACCTTGAGCCAAAAGGTCCCCTCTTCTGCGAGGCCCTGGGGAAATCAGAAAGGACACCTGTCAGCACCATATGGGGCCTGCACATGAAAACACATGTACTGCCCAGGCACACACACACCTGCACATGGCTGGATGAAGCCTCAGGTTCTTTCACTCACACACCTGCCCTTATCCCAATGTCCCCATGTCCCCAAGCACAGTGTCTGGCAGGGCAATGACAGAACAATGGCTACTTAGCGTCCGGCACAGCCAGGAAAGGAGGTCTGCCTCTGCCAGCCACTCAGCCAGCACCAACCAAACAGATCCTCTAGATCTGTACTGAATTCTTCTAGAACGTGGGGTTGATTAGCAAATTAGAAGCCCAGTGCATGTAATTTGTGCACTCGGGGCAGGGGGGTCCCTCAGTGCAGCCTGTGCCCTCTCACAGTCCAGGAGCCCTTGGGGGAGTGGGCCTAAGTCAGCAACCGGACATCCTTAGTACTGCCACAAAGGTGGGAGAGGCTCCTGCCACCACTGAGGCACTCGCCAGCCATGAGCCTGGCTTCTGGCTAAGTGGCGCTCCCCCTGTGGGAGTGCACTGACCAGCAGGGGGCAGCTTCTGTGTTGAGCATCTGCCTCCTGGTGGTCAACGCACATCATAGTGACTGGTCAATTTGCATATTAACCTTTTATTATATAGGACAAGACAGGCTTCATGGTCATTCTGCTAGCACCAACCCTCTGATGTAGGGAGGGAGGTCATAAACCCACAGCAAGTCAGTGGGTTTCTGAATACAATAAGTACAATGAAGAAATAAATCAATGAGAGCAGGGAAATGGAATAGGGAGTAACGAGGATGGTGTACCTGCTGGCTTTGGGTGCAAAGGAGCTGATTTTAGCCAGGGTGGTCAAGCAAGGCTTCTCTAAGGAAATGGCATTTGAGCTGAGATCTGAGTGAATCAATGGAGACAACTACCTGAATGTCTGTAGGCAAGTATGTCAGATGGCAGCAATAGCAGGTACAAAGGACCTGGGGCAGGACCAGAAGGAGGGTGGTGAGGAACAGTAGACCACCGCCACTGCTGAGTGAAATGAGCAGGGGTGAATGTGGTGGCAGCCAGATCATGCGAGATTCTGTTACAGTGCAGGCTGCTGGAAGCCGTGGCCTGGAATGACTTGATGGGACTCTGTTAGGGCTGCCTTGTTGAAAACACAGGAGCCAGGCCAGAGCCGAGAGGCCAGGCATAGAAGGCGGGAGAGGACAGTAGACAGGGGAATTTTGAAGTAGAGTTGACAGGGGAATTTTGAAGTAGGATTTGCTGCTAGACTGCATGGGTGTAACAGGAGAGGAGTTCATAATAAGCCCACGTTTTGGCCGAAGCACCCAGAAGGATGGAGCTTCTGCTTCCTGAGGCAGGGAAGGCTGTGGAAGGAGGGCCATGGACCCACAGGGGAGACATGCAGCTCAGTTTCGCAGTACTGAGTTTGAGAAGCCCAGGGATCGTCCAAGTGAAGATGGTAAGAATGCTACCGGGGACTGGAGTCTATGACCAGGCCAGGGGTCCAGAGAAGTTGCTGGACTCCAAGAGGTAACATGCACATCCTCCAAGCTGAGAAGCTGCTCCAGGAATGTGGAGGGCTCCATACAGCCAGGTTGATTCAGAATCAGTCTCAGGGACAACCAGGCCTGCTGTCCCTGTAACAAAGACAGCGACTCTCCATGGAGGCGGAGTGGACAGCACAAAGGTCCAGAGTCCAAGCTTAACAGTGTCATTTAAGAAAAGAAACATTTGGGAGAAACCAAGATGGCGGCATAGGTAAACACCTGGAATTGCTGCCTCGCACAACCATTTCAAAACCACAACAAAAAGAAAAAACAGAGCCCTAACCGGTTTGGCTCAGTGAATGGAGCGTCAGCCTGCGGACTGAAGGGTTCCAGGTTCGATTCTGATCAAGGGCATGTACCTTAGTTGTGGGCACATCCTCAGTGGGGGGTGTACAGGAGGCAGCTGATTGATGTTTCTCTCTCATCGATGTTTCTAACTCTCTATCCCTCACCCTTCCTCTCTGTAAAAAATCAACAAAATATATTTTTTTAAAAAGAAAAAAAAAAAAAACGGACACCACCCAGACCCACAGGAAGGCTGGCTGAGTGGAAATTCTACAACTAGAAAGAGATTGAGACTCAGAGGATGTGCGGAAGTAAAGTGCAGAGGTATGGAGGCACACAAAAGGGCTCAAGGAAAGGGCTGGCAACTGAGGACATGGTTGTATTTTTCAATCTGGAGGGAGTCACAAGCTCCCGACGGCTCTGAACTCCAGTTCGGGTGAGTTTCCGGGGACCCAGACTCATACAGGGAGAAACTGGACTGTCTGGCACTGGGAGGCTTTCTCTCGGCAGTGCCGAGGGACACTAAGACCCAGTGCCTCTTAGGGCAGGGCTGACAATCAGCCATAGCTGTTTGCTCCACCCTGTTGATTCCCCAGACCCCGCCCCACCCAAGCTGCACGCAGAGGCTTTTGCATATAAAAGGCTGGGTATCCTCAGGCAGAAGCTAAAATAGCATCTCCTTAGAGATCCAAGAGCCAGTATACCAGTGGTCAGAGCAGGACCATCCAGATTACAACTCCTCAGATCCAAAAGGGACACACTCAGGGGGCAGACTCAGTGAGCACCAAAGCCCCACTGAAGCAAGTCTTGCTGGGTGTCTCCAGCATAGGAGTTCTCCCACCATAGATGCAGGGAAGCAGCCAAAATGTGGAGACAAAGAAACAGGTCACAAATGACAGAAATGGAGGAAAGCAAATGACTGGATATATAGTTCAAAACCACGGTTATAAGGTTTTTCAAGAATTTTCTAGAGACCGCTGATAAATTTAATGGACCCTCGAGGATGAACCAGCTAGAAATTAAGCATACACTGACTGAAATAAAGAATAATATACAGAGATCCAACAGCAGACTAGAGGATTGCAAGAATCAAGTAAAAGATTTGAAATACAAAGAAGCAAAAAACACCCAACTGGAAAAGCAAAAAGAAAAAAGAATTCAAAAATATGAAGATAGTATAAGAAGCCTCTGGGACAACTTCAAGTGTACCAACATCAAAATTATAGGGGTGCCAGAAGAAGAGAGAGAGCAAGATATTGAAAACCTCTTTGAAGAAATAATGACAGAAAACTTCCTCTACCTGGTGAAAGAAATTGACTTACAAGTCCAGGAAGTGCACAGAATCCCAAATAAAAGAAATCCAAGGAGGACCACACCAAGACACATCATAATTAAAATTCCAAGGGCAAAAGACAAAGAGAGAATTTTAAAAGCAGCAAGAAAAAAGCAGTCAGTTAACTACAAGGGAGTACCCATATGACTGTCAGCTGATTTCTCAACAGAAACCATGCAGGCCAGAAGGGAGTGGCAAGAAATATTCAAAGTGATGAATAGCAAGAACCTACAACCAAGATTACTTTACCCAGCAAAACTATCATTCAGAATTGAAGGTCAGGTAAAGAGTTTCACAGACAAGAAAAGCTAAAGGAGTTCATCATCACCAAACCAGTATTATATGAAATGCTGAAAGGTATCCTTTGAGAAGAGGAAGAAAAAGAAAAAGTAAAGATAAAAATTATGAACAACAAATACATATCTATCAACAAGTGAACCTAAAAATCAAGTGAATAAAAAATCTGATGAACAGAATAAACTGGTGAATAGAATAGAATCAGGGGCATAGAAAGGGAGTGGACTGACAATTCTCAGGGGGAAAAGTTTGTTGGGGAGGGCAGGAAGAGACTGGACAAAAATAGTATGGATGAGGACAGTGGGGCAGGGGGATAAGAGCAGAGGATGGGGTGGGAACTGGGAGGAGGGGAGCTATGGGGGAAAAAAGAGGAACAACTGTAATAATATGAACAATAAAGATTTAAAAAAAAAGAAACATTTGCAGACCTAAATCCTTCTCCTACACTCCATCTGCCTTTTCATTCATCATATACTCACATGAACAACACATCCTAAGAGGGAAATATTCCCATCAGAGGTTGGCAGGCTCCTCCCACAGGACCTTTGTTGCTAGCCAGGCCCACTATACCCCATCCATCCCACCGTGCATTCTCCTACAAGTCAGTCCATTAGTTCTGCTCATCCTCTTGGCCCCCACAGTGACCTGGCCTTTGAACCCCATCCCTGAGCATCATGCTCTGCCCACACCCAGGTGGTTCTGTATCTTGGATTCACCCTTGTCCCAGGCCCAGAGTGATAATGAGGAACATTATAGCCAGACTTTGTGTTTTCCTCATTTGCTATGCAAATCTAAGCAAGGCCCGTGCCTTCTATGAATCTTGGCACGCTCTCTTTCTCTCTCTCCCTTTCTCTCCCTTCTCTCTCTCACTCTCTCTCTCTCCCTCCTCTCTCTCTCTCTCTCTCTCTCTCTCTCTCTCTCTCTCTCTCTCTCTCTCTCTCTCTTTCCCCTGTCTCCCTCCCCTCCATGCTCTGTAAAAATCAATGGAAAAAATATCCTCTAGTGAGGGTTAATAATAATACTATTTAAGATGATGATGATTATAAGTGACCACTGGGCGGACATTCTGAACAGCAACATATATGCAATTAAGCCTATCTGAGCAGTGTATGCCGCTGAGTTCTCATGCCCAGTGAGGTACCTAAAGACATCACTCTAGGTCCATACATCTGTGGTGGTCTTTGGGAATCTGTCTGGTGGTAGGAGGAAACAAGGCAGAGGTAGGCCACCATGCCAGCACCTGTCCCAGATCCACCCTGCTCTCCATTGAGGGCGTTGACCTCGTCAGAATGTGTCCCCAGTTCCAGCATTCTCCAATGGCAGCCTCTAACAGGACATCACAGGATGGGAGAGAAAGGTTGAGCTGTTCATTTCCCACCCCTCTCTCCTTCCCTCCCAGGCAAGGGGTTGGTAGTGGCTGTCCCTGCTCCCCCAAGACCATAGCTCCTGGAGGGTGACGCTGCTCGGTTCTAAAACCTGCCTCTCCTCCACCCATGCAGGCCCAGGGTGCTAATGGCTACCCACCCATCCACCCACCATTGCTACTCCAAGAGCTGGTTCATCCCCTGTAGGTTCCCCCAATCCTGCTCCCACCTGTTCTAAGTCTCTTCATTAACTACACTTCCCATAAACCTTGTATGGACCCTGAGAAAGAAGATATCTACCAAGAAGGGCTCCTGGTAGTTTGACTAACTACAAATTTTAAAACAGAGCCAAGCAACCATTTCTGTACAAGGACCTCTCACATGAACTGCACTTCACGGAGAAGCCTGCACTGAACCTCCTGCCTGCACTGTGTTCCTGTCAGCTGACCAGGCTCCTTATCAAAGAGTTCTAGAACTTTATTTCAACCAATAGGATTGAGGCTTTCCCTGTTCAGTCCCAGCTGTGCACCTATATCCCCCATCAGCACTTTCACCAGCCAATACCATTCAAACTGCAATGACTCTGAGTCCTCATTAGCATGAAGATGAATCAATCTGAAACCAGGCAGGGACTTCTGTCTATATAAGCCAGCAGCCCTCTGGCTCTCAGAGAGCCCTTTTTCTTTCCATCAAAGACTGAAGACTGCATTCCAGGCTGAAATGTCAAATGCCTTGCTCCAGCCTAGCTAATAGGCGCCTTGCCCCTGGGCCACCTCACCCAGGGCTTCTTCACAGCATGTTCCACAGCCATGCAGTCTCCTAATTGAGCTGTAACACTATTGAGCTGTTTTCACAGTCCTGCTATATCACAACTGAGCTGTTTGCACTGAATAAAGTTTCCTTCTTCACTGAATCCCAAATTGGGGATTTCTGTTGGTGTTGAAATGGCACCAAAGACCCTCAGCTGACACTCATGAGAGGCTCCAGTTTCCTGCTGGGACCCTGACAGGCACACCCCTGTGAGGACCCCACAGAACTAGAAGCCAACGATTCAGGGTACACAATGCAACAAGGATGGACCTTAAAATAGAGCACTAAGCAGAAAAGGTAAGAAACAGAACAAAATAGAGAGCCAAACACTACTCAGGTCACATAAAAATGCACACTCAAGGTAAAAAAATAAATAAATAAATACCAATTGCAAAATATGGGCACATAAACGGATCCACACAGAACAGAACTGGAGGTCTACCTGTAGTGAGGAAGGGAATGGCTTAGAAGCTGAGATTGTAGATAAACCAATCAATAAAATACAAGCAGTACCCTGCAGCGAGCAAGATAATAGTGTGTTATTAGTTAAGGAGTGTATTACCTCAATCCTTAGCTCCTGGGGTCTAGTTGAGAAAACCAAAAAGATTCCATACTGGGCCCCTGTCTAAGCTGGAACCCCAGCTTGTCGGGGAGGGGCTGCAGCCAGCTGAGGTGGCCAAGAAGGTATGACCACACCCAGCCAATACACAGACCTCATCTGTCATGTAGCTGGGATTGGCTGAGGATGGGTCTGGAAGCACACCTAACCAGTGAGACTCAGAGCTATGACTACTCCTACCAAACTCCTCCAGGAGGCCTGGCAGCCTCCACCTGTATGTCTAAAAGCATTGAACCACGTGAGAAGATGTGGGGCCACTCTGCTGGTGAGACCTGATTGATCACTGCACTGGGCTTGTGCAGGAGCCCATTTGGGAGACCGTCTCTGCAAGGAAGCAGGTGTACCACCATTGTCCCTGAGCTAATAAAGGAGCCTGGCCTTGCCCTGAGAAAATTACATGACTATTGCTGCTTTCAGCCTCCAAGAGTAGCTGGTTATGCAGCAATATCTCACCTAGATCACTGGTATCTAAATCAGCAATTACTAGAGGCCCGGTGCACAAAAATTTGTGCACTCGGCGGGGGGCGGGGAGGGTCTCTCAGCCCAGCCTGTGCCCTCTTGCTGTTTGGGACCCCTCAGGGGGTGTCCACCTGCTGGCTTAGGCCCACTCCCCAGACAATCGGGCCTAAGCTGGCAGTCAGACATCCCTCTGGCAGCCTGGGAGCCCTCAGGGGATGTCCACTTGCCAGCAGGGAGCAGGCCTAAGCTGCAGTTGGACATCCTTAGGGCTGCTGAGGAGGCAGGAGAGGCTCCCACCACCACCGCTGTACTGGCAGCCATCAGCCTGGCTTGTGACTGAGCAGAGCTCCCCCTGTGGGAGTGCACTGACCACCAGGGGCAGTTCCTGCATTGAGCATCTGCCCCCTGGTGGTCAGTGTGTGTCATAGCGAGCAGTCATTCCCAGTGGCTCTGCTGTTAGGGTCAATATGCTTATTATCTTTTTATTATATAGGATAAACAGACTAGAGGCCTGGTGCACAAAATTCATGCAGGAAGGGGGTAGGTCCCTCAGCCTGGCCTTCACCCTCTCCAATCCGGGACCCCCCAGGGGATGTCCCTGCCTACAGGGATCAGGCCTGAACCTGCAGTTGGACATCCCTCTCACAATCTGGGACTGCTGGCTCCTAACAACTCACCTGCCTACCTGCCTGATTGCCCCTAACCACCTCTGCCTGCTTGCCTGATCACTCTTAACCACCTATGCCTGCCTGCCTGCGTGATTGCTCCTAACAGCCTCTGCCTGCCTGCCTGATTGCCCCTAACCCCTTTGCCTGCCTGCCTGATGCCCCTAACTGCTCCCCTGCCAGCCTGATCACCCCTAACCACTCTGCCTCGCCCCAGCCACTGTGGCTTTGTATGGAAGGACATCTGGAAGACGTCAGGTCTATCCAGTCTAATTAGCATATTACCCTTTTATTAGTATAGCTAATCCAGCAGAGAGGCATTTCTATAAGACAACACCTCCTCAGAACACAAGAAAAATGGGGAGAAGCTGCTCTGGACTAAAATAGGCCTGGGATATAACCACCAGAGCATGTGGATTCCTAATGAGACTCAGCATGAAGAAGCCAGCTAAGAGACACGGGAGCTAAGTGAAGGACCCCAAGAACAGACTGAGGACCAAATGAGCAAGGAGCAGCAATCATTCTGTGAGGTGTGATGTCTGGCAAATGCTGGCATTTTTTTAAAAAATAACATTTTTAAATATAATCATGTCTATAACATGTCTATTTCATCATGAAAAATAGTCAAAAGCAATATTATGCCAAAAAGTTAACAGCTGTTGGAGGGGAAATCTGTAATAGTGTCAGCAATATAAAAAAATGCTAACAATTGTAAAATCCAGATGATGGATGTCTGGATGTCCTTTCTGGGTTTCTCCATTTTTTTTGTTTTGTTTTGTGTGTGTGTGTGTGTTGCCACTCTCCATACTCAAGAGCTACAAGGACAGGTTCAGGTGGGAAAGAAATACAGGGAGCCATCACCATGCAGAGTCTAGGAGTGTGTCCAGCCCTGTATAGGTCTATGACTCCCAAGCTGAAGATCCAAAGTGGATTCAAGTCAAGAGCAGAGGGTAGGTTGAGGTCATCATTGATCAGATACCTGCTCTGGGTGGGGGCAAAGCTAGAAGGGAGGTCTGTGGCACATCAGTGTCAGAGGTGCCTCAGGGTGCTGCTCAAACATCAGGTACCTTCACTCAACCTGGCTACAAGTTCCTCTCCCTGCTGTTCCCCCTCCCAACACACACACACACACACACACACACACACACACCCCTACAGCATGGTGACATCACCTCCTTTGATAAATGAACCTCGCACCCATCCATACCAGACCCAGATGAAAACTCTCTGGGCTGGCAAGGCGACCCTGGTGTCTCCCAGAGGACTCCAGGGGACATAAATCCATCACCAGAACCACCATTACTAAAAGTAGGTTCTGGCCTCATATAACTTCAAATCACAAGGTAAGGAAATTCTTCCTTTTTCCACCTCTCAGATACTAAGGATACTGACAAGAATATGCTTGCCAAAACTTGCAAATAAAAACACAAAGCATACAGCTATAATGGAATTTCAGATAAATACTGTGTAATTGTGTGGTATAATATGTCCCGTGCAACACTTGGGACCTACTTATTCATCGTTTATCTGAAATTCCAATTCAGCTGGGAACCTACATTTTCACCAGGCAATCTTGGATAAAAGCAGCATCAGGGTGGTGCTGGCAATGCTTGAAAATGCCATGAATACTTGCAGGGGATCTCTCTTTTAAACAAGACACTGGGACTTCCAAACAGCTGGTGGTAACAAAAAGAAAATCAACATACAAGATACCTGTAGACATACCAATTACACACACAGGAGTATCAGCACCACCTGGCCTCCCACAGTCTCCTCTGAAGGCAGCACCTCACCTCCTACACAGCAGCCCTTTCCCAAGTCCAACCCGAAGAGCAATCACCAACCAGCTGCCAGGCCATCCATCCACAGACCATGTTCAGGGTCCACATGGTACTTTTGAAATCAGTTGCAAACATTATAATAATGCAATGTTATTGATTTAGGTTTTAATATTTAAAATCAGAACATCTTGCCCAGCCAGGTAGCACAGTTGATTAAAGCATTCTCCCAATACACTAAGGTTGCGGTTCGATCTCTGGCTAAGGCACGTATAAGAATTAACCAAGGAGTCCTGGCCAGGTGGCTCAGTTGGTTAGAGCGTTGTCTAAGAGGTTGGAGGTTTGATACCCAATTGGGGTGCATTTGGGAGGCAATTGATCCATGTTTCTCTCTCATATCAATGTTTCTCTCTCTCTCTTTCTCTCTCTAAAAATTAATAAAAAACATACCTGTGGGTGAGGATTTTTTTTAAAGGAATTCATCACTGAATGTATAAATAAGTGGAACAAATCAATGTTTCCCTCTCTCTCTCTCTCCCTCTCTCTCTCTCTCTCTCTCTCTCTGAAAATCAATCAATAAATAAATGATTTTTTAAAATAAATAAGCCCTGGCCAGTATGGCTCAGTTGGTTGGGTGTCATCCATGTCCATGCACTGCAAAGTAGCCAGTTCGATTCCATCAGGGCACGTGCCCTGGTTGTGGGCTCCATATCTGGTAGGGGGCATGCAGGAGTCAGCTGATCGATGTTTCATTCTCACCTCTTTCTCCTTTTCTCTCTCTCTCTCTCTCTCTCTCTCTCTCTCTCTCTCTCTCTCTCTCTCTCTCTCTTCCCCCCTTCCTTCCTTCTTCTCTAAAAATCTATTTTAAAAATATTTAATAAATAAGTAAATAAAATTAGAACATTTTACACTGAAGCTAAATTTCTAACTTCTCTAGGAAATCAGAAGGTGGGGCCTGACAGCAGAAAATCACTGGTCCACGTGATCCACACCAATTCTCCACTGCCATCACTAGGCTCAGTGCTACCTCTCTGTCCTCCTGGAACCTCCTGAGCTCTGGGCTCCTCTTGTCCACACCCAAAGAAAAGAGGCCCAGAGGAGGTGGGAGTTCCAGTTCCCTCCAGCTCAAGGTCAGCTGAATGTCCAGGTTTCCTAGGTTAAGACTGCCTCTTCTCTAAGTGATGGACAGTAGACATTTTGTCCCTTTCTAAGGAGCCTACTCCTATATAGATGCAGTAGACCTTCGTATGTCAGTCACAGAGGAATCCAGTGGCTTTCTCCCAGCCATACAACACACACAACTGTAGGAGGGACTACAGGACTCACAGTCTTAGCCCAGGATCTCTAGAAGCAAAGCTGAGATGAGATGGTTTCCTGTGTTTGTGGTTTACTGGGTGGAGGGGGAGAGGGGGGTGTGACAGATGCTCACAACAAATAGAAAAGAGGAAACAAGATAAAGGAAAGGATGAAGCTGGGCAAAGATATGGCTTCATCTGGAGCCTGGCACCAGCCTGATCCCATGGGATCCCTGCAGTGTGCCTGGCACTCCAGGGCTCATCCTACTCACAGAGGCATTACTCAGTCACTGTCATGGATCCAGGTAAGGAGAAAAAGGGAAAGTTATCTCCCAAGCATATGGGGGAGGCAACTCCTGTGGACCCAGGGAAAGCATCTGGACAAGGGCCATTAGCAGCCCAAACCTGGGACAGCTGGGAGAGAAGTGCACCTTCAAGGGATGGGGAGCCAGACAGGACACCAGCAGTGGCCACAGCATGTACCACATGGGCACATACACATACCCGGGCAGATTGCTGGTAGAACGGTTTGATCCTAGAAACTGTCCAAAAAAATACCTTTAGTTTATAATTCAGCCTGTGCTCATCTCAGCCTCAGAGAGGTAAGAAAATAATATACTAAAATAGAGTTTGCACGCCCTAGTCATAGCAGCATTATTCACAACTAGGGGCCTGGTGCACGAAATTTGTGCATGGGGGAAGGTGGGGGTCCCTCAGCCCAGCCTGACACCACTCACAGTCCAAAACCCCTCAGTGAATGTCCTATGGTGGCCCCAGTCTGGCAGGCGCCGTGTGTGTGTGTGTGTGTGTGTGTGTGTGTATGTGTCGCCACTGGGGGTCTGCCCCCAGCCCTGCATCTGAGGCTCAGAGCAGTCATCCTGTGTGAGTCTATCTGCTGGGGGCCTGCCCCCAGGCACACCGTAGAGGCTTGGAGCAGGCACCCCTCTGTGTTGATCTCTCAGACTCCTGACATCTACTGCATGTTGTTCTCTTTTTTGAGTTGTGGCCAGGGCTCGGTGCTGCCTGCCTGCCAAGCTTGCCTACTCCCATCTTCCTCCAGCCACTGGGAAGTGGGGAAAACCCTGCCTGTTCACTGCCTCGTGGTCAGGCCAGCCTTTCTCCTGCTCCCCAATCCCTACAAGGGGACTGGGGAGACAACCAGGCAGGCAGTGGGCACCCAGTGGCCTCACTGCCAGCCCAGGCAGCCTTTCTCCCGCTCCTCAGTCCCCTTGCCCTGCTCCTCAGTCCCCTTGCCCTGCTCCTCAGTCTCCTTGGGGGAACCGGTGAGCGGGAGAAAGGCGGTTTGGGCTGGTGGCAAGGCAGCCTGTGCCAGCCATCTTGGCTGGGTTAATTTGCATACAGCCACTCTGATTGGCTGGTGGGCGAAGAAATGGTCAATTTCAATATTACACTATTATTAGAGTAGATAGCCAAGTGGTGGGAGTAACCCAGTGCCCAGGAAGTAAACAGATAAAACAAAATGTGGAATATTTTTCAGCCCTAAGAAGGAAGGACATCCTGACACCTGCTACACCATAAGTGAACTCAGAGGACATTGTGCTCAGTGAAATAAGCCAGTCACACAGGACAAAGACTGATTTCATGCATTTGAGGTCCCTAGAATAGCCAGTCATAGAGACAGCAAGGGCTGGGAGAAGAGTAATGGGGAGCTAATGTTTACTGGGTACAGAGTTTCAGTTTTGCAAGATGAAAAAGTTCTAGAAATGGATGGTGGTGATGGATCCACAAAATGTGAGTGTACTTAATGCCAATGAAGTGGACACTTAAAAATGATTAGCCTTGGCCAGGTGGCTCAGTTGGTTGCAGCATCATCCCATACACCAAAAGGTTGTATAGGTTCAATCCTGGTCAGGGAGAGTAAGGGAAGCAGCCAATCAATGTTTCTCTCTCACATTGATGCCTCTCACTCTCTTGAAAAATCAATAAAACATGTCAAATGAATATTTTTAAAAAAACAAATTTAAATGGTTAAATTGGTCACTTTTATGTTATATATATCCTATATAATAAAAGAGAAACATGCAAATTAACCATCCCTCCGCTATCCTCAAACCAGCCAATCAGAAGCAAATATGCAAATTAACTCAACTAAGATGGTGGCGGCCATGGAGCAGAATTGGGTTGCCCGGCAATGGAGGAAGCCAAGCTTCCCGCCTGCCCTGGCCAGCCCTCAGCTCTGCTCAAGGCTACAAAGTTTCAACTATAGAAGATAAATAAATCCCGGATACCTGCTTCCAGACGGACCTGGGCTCTGCTCAATGCTACAAAGTTTCAATTATATAAGATAAATAAATCCCAGAAAAAAAAAAGAAAAAAGAAAAAAAGAGAGACTGGGAGCTTGTGTCACCAGAGGGCATGACCAGCCTGAAAATGGCCATCAGCCCCTCACCCAGGCTGGCCAGGCACCCCAGCAGGATTCCCCCACCCTGAAGGGGCTGTGGACAATCTGAAAATGGCCCTCAGCCCCTCATCCAGGCTGGTCACACCTCCATGCGGTGAAGGTCCCCACTGGGGGGCTTGACCAGCCTGCAAACAGCCATCAGCCCCTCACCCAGGCTGGCCAGGCACCCAAGTGGGGACCTCCACCCTGAAGTGGGTGTGGCCAGCCTGATAACAACCCTCAGCCCCTCACCCAGGCTGGGCACACCCCCATGGGGTGAGGGTTCCCACTGGGGGGCTTGGCCAGCCTGCAAACAGCCATAAGCCCCTCACCCAGACTGGCCATGCACCTCAGTGGGGACTCCCACCCTGAAGAGGGTCTGGCCAGCCTGAAAACGGCCCTCAGCCCCTCACCCAGCTGGCCAGGTACCCCAGCAGGACCCCCAGCCTGATCCGGGACACCCTTCAGGGAAAATCAGCCGGCCCCTACCCATGCACCAGGCCTCTATCCTATATAATAAAAGGGTAATATGCAAATTGACCCTAACAGCAGAAAAACTGGGAATGATTGGTCACTATGACACACACTGACCACCTGGGGGCAGATGCTCAATGCAGAAACTGCCCCTGGTGGTCAGTGCACTCCCACAGGGAGAGCTCTGCTCAGCCACAAGCCACGCTGATAGCTGCCAATACAGCAGTGGTGTCGGGAGCCTCTCCTGCCTCCTCAGCAGCGCTAAGGATGTCCAACTGCAGCTTAGACCTGCTCCCTGCTGGCAAGTGGACATCCCCTGAGGGCTCCCAGGCTGCCAGAGGGATGTCTGACTGCCAGCTTAGGCCCGATTGTCTGGGAAGTGGGCCTAAGCCAGCAGGTGGACATCCCCCGAGGGGTCCCAAACAGCAAGAGGGCACAGGCTGGGCTGAAGGACTCGCTCCCCCAGAATGCACAGATTTTTGTGCACCAGGCCTCTACTTTTAACATAATAAAAAAAACAATAATACATATGCACTATGGAATTAAAAGCAAATAATCAAAGAGCAGAGAAAGAAAAGGGGAAAAAACACACTGAAGACCCAATAGGAAATAAAAGGCTGTTCCTGAGACCATCGCTTAGTAGTAAGCTTCCTGGCAGCCAGGACCAAAAGGGAAATTAGAAGATAACATCACACGCCTTGTCTGATAAGAGGAAGTCATCTAGTTCACTGAGGAAAATAAACTTGTTTTTGGCACAAAATGTTAGGAGGAATTGTAACTGGTGATAGGTTCATATTTATAACCATCACTTCCTCAGTGCTGACACAATGCCAAACACTGAACTGAGAGTTTTCAGGAATGTTTAATCACTTAGCCATGCTCTACTGATAAGGAAACTCAGGCCTAGACAGGGTAAATGATCTGCCCAAGTAAACAGTGCTTCACTCTCCCTCACTTTGAACCCAGGTCTGTCTGGCAAGGCAATAAGTATGGCCAGAGTCCTTCAGTATGTAGATATTATTGGGCACCTGCTACCTGCCAGCCCTTATTACAGATACTGGGATGTGGCAGTAAACAAGCCCAACAAAATTCCTACCCTCATGTGCCCAACATTCTGGTAGAAAGAAGAGACAAGGAACAAATAAATAACAAGACGATGTCAGCATTGTGAAGAGAGACCAGGATATTCCTTTGCAAGAGTGGTCAGAGCAGGCCTCACCCAGGAAGCAACACTTCAGCTGAAACTTGCCTGTCAAAAATGTGGTACCATGCAAAGATCTAGGGGAATGGAACCTAGGCAGAGGTAATAGCATGTGCAAAGTCCTAAGGCAAGAACCAGCTGGACACATTGTAGTTGGCATGCACAGAACAAAGGAGAGAGTGGGAGTGCGACAGGACTGAAAAAAGTTAGGGAAAGCTCCCAAGGAGTGGACTGACGTCACAGGCAGAGAAGCCACTGGGTGTTCTCACCAGAGCCTCCACCTGTGCACTTGATCAAAGGGAAGCAGTTAGTAGCAAGAACCCCTGTCATGGTGGCAGAAGCCAACAACAGCAGAAACTCCTAAAACCAGGTCAGTGCAAGATGGAGGGAAACTTAACCAGAGTGGGCCCCAAGCTCGTTATGGTGAAAACTGATGCCACAAGTTCAGGGGGGGAAACAAACTTGGAACAAGGCCCTTCCCAACCAGGAGGCCAGCCGAGACAGAATTTAGTGCCACAAAATTCAAAAATATCAAGTCCCAAGAACTAACTGACAAGCACACAACTTGGACATGCACTTTGGCCCCTTTCAGAGTGGCACCATCGCCCAGCTCTCCCTGCTCTACCTGGAGGAAACTTGCTTCACTCTCCCTCACTTGGACTGGCACTCAGACTTGTTCTTGAAATCTTTCCTGCAATGAGTCAAGAACCTAGAGGTCCCACAGGCAGGGCCAGGCACCAGCACAAAACCAGCAGGGTGACAGAAGAAAATGAGGTAAGCAGCAGAGGAGAAAAAAAGAGTGAGTGGATGTGAAAATCAAGAAAGGAGAGCTCTGGCTGGCATGGCTCAGTGATTGGAGTGTGGGCCCCACACACTGACGGTTCAATTCCCAGTCTAGACATGTACCTGGTATGCAAGTTAGATCCCCAGCCCTGGTTGGAGTGTGTGCAGCGGGCAACCAATTGATGTGTGTGTGTCTCTCTCCCTCTATATCTGTCTCTCCCCATTCTCTCCTCCTTTCCACTCTCTCTAAAAATCAATGGAAAAAATATCCTGGAGTGAGGATTTTAAAAAAAGAAGAAGAAAGAAGAGAAGCTCAAAAGAGAAAAAAGGTCAGTCACCCACATCTAGTGCTCCAGGGACTCCACAAAGCATCCATTACATTTAGTGGAAGTTGTCCTGATGGAATGGCAGGGGCCATCACATTAGGTCACAGCACACTGGACACTCAATAAAGAACTGAAGACACCCATTACAAGAAGTCTGAGGAAGACTCCAGTTATATAAAATACAAAACCAAATTAAACCTAAACATCATTTAAGGCATACAAATGTACCAGGCAGCCCCAGAAAGCCAAGCCAAGTAGTCGCCATTAAAGTGTGGTGGTGGATAGCTAGGTGGAGAGGGTCCCAGGAGCTTGGGGGGGGGCGGGGTGTCCTTCTGGTGATTATGTGACTTTTGTATGTGTGCTTTTTCACAATAAAAGAGACTTTTTAAAGAAAAAAAAAAGAGCAAATGATAGTAGTCTATAAAAAGCTAAAAAAGGCCAAGCAGGGTTTTAACATAAGATATGGAGAAGAGGGGAGGGAGATGAAAAATAGTCACAAATTATCAAAAGAAAAGTGATCAAATTTGGCTTCTGTCTTTAAAGTCATATTTTCCTTCATTTCCTTGTGGGTGAAAGTCTGACTAATGGATGGCAAAAAGACAAGTCAGGCTGTGAAAGGTGGGGTCCAGGGCAGGGGCCTGAGAAAGGCCTGGGTCTTTGCAGGTGGGAGAGCTGGAGCATGCCAGGCCAGGAGACCACCAAGAAGGAGGGAAGAGTATGTCTAGGGTGCAGGGGGACACTGGGTTCTGAGGAAACACTAAGTGAAGAGAAGGAGGGACCCCAAGTGGAAGACAGAGAGGGTGTCAGGAGCCCCAAGTCCTCACACACTCACTGGTCCCCGTGGACCTTCAACGGGTGAGCTCATGAAATCACCAGGGAAATTCACCTTTCAAGAGGAATAGCCAGGTTTTTTTCTCCCAAATAAAAAGCGTCTTATGCCCCGGGTGAGAGCTGGCCCTGCATATGCAATAACTACCTCACTACCAACACAAACAAGTAAGAAATTATAAAATGAATGTCCAGGATTTACAATCAACCTTTGAGAAAGAGAAACTATGTTGCTCTCAGAAGCAGGGAGCTGAAGCCTCCTCCCTGGGAGGCAGGATGCTGGAAAGAAGAAACACCCTGGGCGGGTGAGCAGAAACAGCCCCACTAGCAGCCAAGACTGAGCTCACTGCTCTCCCCACCTGATATGCCCCACCCTCCACGCAGCCCACATGGACAGGCAGCTTTGCACCCTGACCCCTCCCTCCCTCAGTGGTCCTGTCACTGGGGACTTCTCATCTGATCTCCCACCTTTACTCAAAATCCTGAATGGGTCCTGGCCAGGTGGCTCCATTGGTTAGAGTTTTGTCCCGATACACCATGGTTGTGGGTTCAATCCCAGGTCAGGGCACATACAAGAATTAACCAATGAATGCATAAATAAGTGGAATAACAAATAGATACTTCTTTCTCTCTCACTCTCTCTCTCTCTCTAAAATACATAAATAAATAAAATTATAAATGATATCTTTTAAAAAATGCAAGGGTAGTTCAATATTAAAACATCAATGCAACCCACTAAAAGAAATATTCTATATGATCATCTCACTCGATCCTGGAAATAAGTACAGAATTCAATAAAATTCAACATTTTGTGATTAAAAACTCTGATAAAAGTAAACTTCTCATGACAAAGAGGACCATTCTATGGGAATGACCCCTCCCTAGCGAGCACTGAGAATGAGTTCACCCGTCTCCCCTCCCAGAGAACAATCTGGCCTTTAAGGGTTAAATGGCTCCCTTCAGAAGCACAAAGATGGGATTTTAGGGGCTTTGCCAGGCCAGTGGGAGATAAACTTTGGGGTCTACCCCTCCTCAGTAGCCTCCCAAACCCTTGACTCAGCCCCTTTCACCACTTTGCAGTCCCTAAGTTAAGTTCAGGGGTTCAATACAGAGCCCGCCTATGCTGAGAAACCCAGGAAGGGCCTGAACCAGGTTGTACCCTGCCTCTGGGCTCAAGCAGATATTCCCCTGCTTTCTTTTCCCCTTCTCTTTTTGATACAAGAGACTTTTTGTAAGGGAAGCCAAAAGACAGAGTCCTTTCTAGAACAGATGAGGATACTTGTGAGTGAGTGTGTGTACGCGCATGTGCATGTAGGAGTTTAAGTGCGTGCATGCATCTGTGTGTATGTGAAACATAACTGTACGTGACTGGGTATGGAGTGGGTGTGAGTGTGGATGTAACTATGTGTGTGACTGTGAGCAATGTATATGTGAAGTATACGTGTGTGTATATGAGTGGGTGTGTGAATGTGAAGTGTGCCTAAGCATGTGCAAGCACGTGTCAATCTATATAGGTGTATTAACAGTAACTGTGAGCATGTATGTGCATGCTCACACACATGCTGAGCCTGGCGGGTCCCTGCCCCATGTCCATTCTCAGCCAGTGGGTCACTGCTCCCCAGTGGTCCAACCACTCCCCTCTCCCTGCCTGGACACTGCCTCCTCAGGCCTTCCATGACTGGCTTCCTACTCTTGGGATACATCCCTGCCCCTGCCCCATTCAGTCCATTAGAGTCCATCCAAACTGTGGACCACATCCACTCCACACCTCAGTGCACAGAGCCCTGCCAGCAGCACTCCAAAGGGTTCTAGAGTGCCCTGAACACACACACTGTGGGCTGTACTCCAACCACAGGGTGGTTATCAGGAGCTGGGGTTGGCAGGCTCCGTCCTTGTCCTTGGAGCTGAGAGCTTGTGCTGCCCTCTTCACCTGCTAGTCTGACTAGACTGTGACTCTAAAGCAGGGACCCACTCTCCTGCTCAGCCCTGACTGAGGGGCTGGCCCATGTGGACAATGGAGAATGCTTTTGGTGAGTGGGTGGAGATGGGCGGATTATTTAATTTGTGCGGCCCCAGCACAGGGCTAACAAAACATGGAATGAGTTATAAATGTGAGTGTCCCTGGCTGTGTGGCTCAGTTGCTTGGAGCATTGTCCCATGCACCAGGAGGTCAAGGGTTCAATTCCCAGTCAGGGCACATACCTATGGTTGCAGATTCGATCCCCATTGGTGTGTGTGTGTGTGTGTGTGTGTGTGTGTGTGTCTTCTCTCTCCCGCCCTTCCTTTCTCCCCTCTTCCCTCTTCAAAAATCAATTTTAAAAAAACAAGACACAATGAAAGTAGACCACCAAATTATGCCATACACAAGAATAAACTCAATATGGATAAAATGTAAGTCATGAAACCATAAGTATGAAGAAACCATAAGTTAGAAGAAAACAGTAAAATCTCAAACATCTCATGTAGCAGTATTTTCACCAATACATTGCATAGGACAAGAGAAACAAAGGAAAAAATTAACAAATGGGATTACATCAAACTAAAAAGTTTCTGCACAGCAAAAGCAGCCATCAACAAAATGAAAAGGTAATAGTATGGGAAATCATATTCACCAATGATACATCTGATAAGGGTTAATTTCTAAAATATACAAAGAACTCATACAGCTCAACAAAAGGAAGGCAGACAATCCAATTAATGGCAAAGGACCTGAATAGACACTTCTCCAGAGAGAAAAAACAGATGGCCAATAGACACATGAAAAAAATGCTCAAAGTCATCAGAGAGATGCAAATTAAAATGGCCAATGAATTATCACCTCACACCTGCCAGAATGGCTACTATCAACAAATCAATGAACAAGTGCTGGCAGGATGTGGAGGAAAGGGAACCATAGTGCACTGCTGGTGGAACACAGACTGGTTCAGCCACTGTGGAAAACAGTATGGAGTTTCCTCAAAAAACTAAAAATAGATTTGTCAGTTGACCCAGTGATCCCACTTCTGGGAATATATCCTAAGAATCCCAAAACACCAATCAGAAAGAATAAATGCGCCCCTATGTTCATAGCAGCATTATTTATAATAACTGAGATCTAGAAACCGCCCAAGTGCCCATCAGTAGACAAGTGGATAAAAAAGCTGTGGTACCTTTATACCATGGGATACTATGCAGCTGCAAAAAAGAAGTATATCTTACCCTTTGAGACAGTATGGAGGGACCTAGAGTGTACCATGTGTGCCAGTTAATAATGCAAATTTTGTGATCAAAGAAAACATGATAATTTCAAGAGAAACATCAAGAGTGCTTTATTCAAAGTAATGTCCATCGCTAGCTACACATTTTCCCCATCTTTCAGGTAATTTGTGAGTAATGTCCCAATAGAACTTTTCTTGTTTTGAGGCAAACCGTTCAGAGACCCAATTATCCACTTCTTCGTATGTTTTGAAGTGCTGCTCAGAAAGTGCCTGGGCCATCAATTGGAACAAGTGGTAATTTGAAGGAACAAGGTCTGGTGAATACAGTGAGTGGACTAATATTTCCCAGGCAAGATCTTTTAAAGTGTCTTTACCTGATTTTGAAGTGTGTGATGGTGCATCTTCCTGAAGCAAAATTACTTTGCCGTGTGTTCTGGCCCGTTTTGGTCATTTTATGATCAAAGCGTGGTTCAAATTGATTATTTGTTGTCGGTAGCGATCAGTATTAAAGTTTCACCTGGTTTTAGAAGCTCATAATACACCACACCTTCCTGATCCCACCAAACGCAGAGCATTGTCTTCTTTCTGAAGCGATTTGGCCTTAAAGTCGATGTTGATGGTTGACCTGGATCAACCCAGGATTTTGTGCATTTGGGATTCTCAAAATACATCCACTTTTCATCACCAGTACAATTCAATGCAAAAAAGACTTTCTTTTGTGCCGCTGAAGCAACATTTTACTGATGACTTTTCGGTTTTCCATTTGTCTTTCGTTTAGTTGATGTGGCACCCATTTTCCTTCCTTAAAATCTTTCCATTGCTTGTAAGCAATCTGAAATTGTTTGCTGAGCAACTTCATCTTTCTGCAAGTTGTTTTTGAGTTTGACGTGCATCTTCATCCAACAATGCTTGTAATTGTTGGTCTTCAAACTTTTTCAGTTGACCTGGACATCCTTTGTTTTTCACATCAAAATCATCACTTCTAAAGCATTTAAACCAGGATTTACAAGTATCTTGAGATGTGTTAACAAAAAAACCAATGAAACCTGTAAAGAATTTTTGTGAGTTTATTTGAGCCAAACTGTCGACATATACTGGGAAGCAGAACCTCAATGAATTGAGATAATGCTCCGGAGAATGGGGAGAGTTCATACCTTGTTTTTATAAATTTACCATCGAAAGGAAAATACGTAAGTGGGTTACCTGAAATTCACTGGTGATAGATTAAGGAGGTGGGGTAAAGCAAAGCGGGGAAATTTCTGGGATAGAGTAAAAGGTGAAATGATAGACATATGCTTCTTTTACACAGATGCCTACAGGATTGTTTAACATAATTAACAGTTGACGTTAACTTGATAACAATAACAATGAGGGAATGTTCTGGTGCCATTTGTGTGCCCTGAGGGGTCCGGAAAGAAAGGGAAGTTACAAGTTACTCAGATATTTCACAAATATGTTATCTTAGAGGCAAAAAGACAAATGGGCTCAGTAAAGATCTAAGTTGATCTTTGTCAGGGAAAATACTGGCCTAGGATGTGACTACCCACTATAACCTGTTTATAGGTAAATATTTAATTTTCAGACCATCTTTTGTGGTTACTTTAGGTCTCTGAGTTTGCAAGACTCCCATGCAGGCCTCCGCTTCAGGTTAGCATGTGGCTCCTTTTGTCCACAGATGGAACATGTTCACCATAAGCTTCCCGCAGTATACAATAACTTTCAGCAGCACTTTTCTTCAAAATAAAGTAATGAATTAAAACTTCCTGCAAATGCTCTTATTTTGGCATGAAATTTGACATTTTTAAGCATAAAAATATCTATGATGTTAACACCTTCAGAAAATTTGACATATGAAGTTTTGAAGCTTGCTGTCAATACAACAAAATAGCATACATATCAAATCAAATATGTATCAATATATGTGTCACTCCATCTACTGAAAAAAATCCGCATTATTAACTGGTACAACTGGTATTATGCTAAGCAAAGTAAGCCAGTTAGAGAAAGACAAATATCATATGATCTCACTTAGAAGTGGAATCTAAAGAACAAAATAAACTAAATGAATAAAATAGGGTCAGAGGTATGGATGCATAGAACAGAAAAACAGACTGCAGCTGGAGGGTGGGGTGAGGACAGGAGAGATAAATCGAAGAACATATATGTATATATCCATAACCCATGGACAAAGACAATAGCATGGGGAAGACCCCCTGATGGTATAAGGGGGCAAAAAGGGAGAAAATGGGAGTCATCTGTAATACTCTCAACAGTAAAATAAAATAAATTTGTTTAAAAGACCTGCCCTGGCCAGTGTCCTCAGTGGTTACAGTGTCAGTCCACACACTGAAGAGTCACAGGTCTGATCCCCGGCCCTGGTCGGGGTGTGCAGGAGGCAACCAATCAATGTATCTCTCACATGTGGTTTCTCCCTCTCTCCTTTTCCCTCCCCCGCCCCTCGCCCTCCTTTCCACACTCTAAAAATAAAATAAAAAAATCAGTGGAAAACTATCCTTAGGTGAGGATTAACAAAAAGAAAAAGAAAGAAGACCTATAAAGGTGAGTGCCACCAACAGGGCCTCCATAAATGGAGAAACTTGCCTGAGGTCACCTGCAAGTCAGTGGCTAAACTGGGAGTCTCAGGTGGTCACAATCCCAGCGAGCATCTACCCTTAGGCCTCATCTCACTCATCCTCCTTTCAGCCTCACAGGCCTGGGGTTCTAGATGAAGGGGGTAGGGTGAAACAGGGACAGGCAGAAATACTGAGAGAAGCAGACCAAAGCCAAGCAGATAGAGACAAAGAGAAAGCAGACAGGGCTGGCCCAGCAGACCTCAGTATATGCTCTGAGGCATATGGAAAGAGGCACTATCCAGGGAAACTCTGCACGTTCCGCAGGCCTGTCCCGTGCCAATGCCCCAATTTATTTGCATGGCCCTGAAATTAAGTAATTTCTTACGGCTGCCTACAGGGCCACTGTTGTGCAGCAAATGGCAGTGTCTGGCCTAGGCTGTTGCATAACCATCAGCTCTCCAAGGCCATCAGCAGCCACTGCCAGAGCAAGCTCTAGACTCTCTGAAGTCCAAGATTCAATTTTTAGCCCAGCCCTCCCCTTAGGCTGCTGGGTGGCTCAGAGCATGTGACCCCCTGAGCAGCCATGCTTTTGTCTGCACATGAGCCCCATCACAGTAGCCTCTTGGCAACACTGGAAGAACTCAAGGAGATGATCACAAATGTCAAACAACAGTTGAAAATACATGTTCAATATAAAAAACAAGCATTGGCCCCAGCTACTCTAAATCTCTCACAGTGCACCCAGCCAGTGGTTGAGTATCAACCTATGAACCAGGAGTTCACAGTTCCATTCCCAGTCAGGGCACACATGCTCAGGTTGAGAGCTCAGCCCCCAGTAAAGGGTGTACAGAGACAGTGATCACTGAGTCTCATCATTGGTGTTTTTATCTCTGCCTCTCCCTTCCTCTATAAAATCAATAAAAATATTTTTTAAAAAATAAATAAATCTCTCACAGCACCTCAAGTTTGCACATTCCTTTGTTCTCTCTGCCAAGCACACGCTACTGCCTCTTAGCAAACTCCTATTCATCACTACAGACCCCGCTCAATATTCCCTCTTCCAGGAAACCTTTTATCAGAGTTCTCAGCTTCCTCTTTTGACCTCTCTACATTCTACACAGAGTTCCTGAACCTTCAGAAGTCACAGAGTTTTAGAGCAAACCCTCAGATAATAACTGAATCTGCCCACATCCTCACCACTCTGGGTGAATATGGTTCAGTTGGAAATCAGGATCCCATCCATAGCCCTTACCACCTCTTTTCAACTCCTTATTCTAACATGAGCCACCTAGATGGTAAAGAGCTTCTATGACTCATAGCAGAACATTCTCACATTCTATGCAGGATGGGTTCCCCCATGTGAGACAGGGCCAGGGAAAATACACGGCCATTTACCTGGAACAGGCCAGAGATGCTGTGGGGATCTCCACCCACTTCTCCTAGGATGAGAACCCCAATTTTCCTCTGGGAGCCACCCTCTCTCACCCTCAGGCCATGTGGACTGTTGGATGGCCAAGAAAGTGACTGGTAAGGAGCAGTCATACCACCGAGCCATACCAGCCATGCTGAAGTTCCTGAGCTCAAAGGAGTGAGCCTGGACCTGCTGGGCCATCTGACCGTCCCATGGCAGAGCTTACCTTACAATTACACAACATAGAGAATGCAGACAAGCCCTGATGGCAACTTCAGAGCTCCTGGATACAGCCAAGCCTGAAGCTAGTCCTCTGTATATTTTAATTCCATAATTATTTGGTTAAGTTGTACTTTCTATCACCTGCAACCAAAATAATCCTTAAAACTATGACAGGAAAACAAGAACGGCAACTGTGTTATATCTGTTGCTGACTGGATTCCAAGAATGCTTGAGTCTCTGACCCCCTGAGCAGCCATGCTTTTGTCTGCACATGAGCCCCATCACAGTAGCCACTTGGCAACACTGGAAAAACTCAAGGAGATGATCACAAATGTCAAACAACAGTTAAAAATACATGTTGTTCTGAAGTTACTAAACTTTGTATGGTGGACACCTCTTGGGCTGCAGCCTGCTTCAATGAATGCCTATTTTCAGAGAATGGATGGAGACAGCCCCTAAAACCACACCAACATCATGACTTGGTGACCCAGCCCCTGGCCAGAGCCAATTCGCCCAGGGTGCCTGTTAAGCTGGACCAATTAGAGCTTTTCCCCAGGACTTTGATCTGGGAAAAAAAAAGAAAAAACACAGACCATTTCTAGTAGAAGAAAACTTTGAGCCAGGATGCCTCCCAGCTGAAGGTGGGCACATTTAAATCATTTTGAGAAAATCAACTAGAGAAAGTGCAGATAGGGAAAGAAGGGTATGAGGAGTCCCTAGCTGCAGAACTCCTGGAGCCAGCGTCCTTTCCTGATGATGCAGGGAAATCATAGTAAGGATTGGGGCCAGGTCATGGGTGCATGTGCTAGTGTGCCATATGCTAAGGAAGGGCCACTCCTCCCACCCCACGCATGGGAAGCCACAGCCATTCCAAGGGGTGTACCTGGGTCAGGTACATTTGGCCTTTGGGCTTTGGTGGGGCATTTCAGGGATAGGCAGCTGATGTCACCACAACCTTTCCATTCCCAGTAGTCCATTAAATGAGTTTCTTGCTCTCATGAAAGCATAAGATTGGGTACTCAGCTCAAGCAAACAAGAGGGGAGGAAGGGGGTATGGTAAGAGGACTAGAGCAAAGTTCCCTCACACCAGGTCCTGTAGCTAAATAAAAACCTGTAGCCAATCAGCCATCACTGTGGGTGTTATTATATTTCCCAGGAAAAGTAATGTTAGCGAGCTCTGCTCACCCAAGCTCAGCAATTTACAGTGCCCAAGACACTTCCCAATTGGCCCAGGCTTAGATGCCCAGTTTACTCAAGCACTGGACCAAGCCCAGAGATCCCCACAGCGAGCCCCCACTGTCCTCTCCTTCAGAGCTGCAGCCCAAACCTTAAGCCCCAGCCAGCCTGTTGCCTGTGGCATAGACCCCAGGCAGCAGGACACCCCAGGCTAAGCTACCTTCCTCTCCAGAGCTCTGCACAGCCAGCACAAGAGTGCAGAGCTGGAGAGTATGAGTGGCAGCCCAGGTCCCCTTTTTCCCCATGATAACAAGCACCAGCCATGACCTAAGAATCAGGGACTTAGTTTTAGAGAAGACATCCTCACAGCAGGAAACATGCCAAGGAGGGCCCAGAAAGCAGGAGGTTCTGAGAAGAAGTAGTGTGTGATGACCCCAGAGGGGTCTTTGCAAGTGAAGCTAGATAGCCATGCTAGGTGAAGCCAGAACTCAGGGCAAGACCTATGGTGAGTAAGGACCCTGTTCATCTTCTTTTAACAATCACAGAACTCTCAGGGCTGTGAACATGTCCCTGCCACTTGCCAACACTCCTTTTCAACAAAGAGAGAGCAGGACTCACTGGCTCAAGGCTGGGGCAGGGAACAAAAAGTGTCGAAAATTTGGTTCTACTTTGCAGCTATTTTCGTGGGTATTGCTGATTCCAAGCAAGTGAGCCTCATTTCTATCTACAGTTATGATAGAAGGTCTCCTTTTAAAATAAATGTAAATAAAACAGGGGAGGGATTTTTAAAAATATACTCGCTATTATACTATAACTAGGGGCCCGGTGCACAAAAATTTGTGCACTGGAGGAAGGGGGGGGTCCCTCAGCCCGGCCTGTGCCCTCTCTCAGTCTGGGAACCTCTGGGGATGTCCACCTGCTGGTGTGCCTGGCCAGCCTGGGTGAGAGGCCAATGTCTGTTTGCAAGCTGGCCAAGCTCCCCAGTGGAGACCCTCACCCCAGGGGGTGTGGCAAGCCTGGGTGAGGGGCTGAGGGCAGTTTTCAGGCTGGCCACAGCTCCCACTGACCCTATGGGCCACCCACTTGGGAAGCTGAGGGTGGAGTGGCGCTGGCCACCCCATGGCCTCCTGGGCGGGGGCCGCAGGGGTCCGGCTGCCTGGTCCCCGCGCCCCAATGGCTCCCGCCCAGGAAGCTGAGGGTGGGGTGGCACTGGCCACCCCACGGCCTTCCGGGCAGGGGCTGTGGGGGTCCAGCCGCCTAGTCCCCGCGCCGCAGAAGGCTCCCGGCCAGGAAGCCGAGGGTGGGGTGGTAGTGGCCACCCCACGGCCTCCCGGGCGGGGGCCTCGGGGTTCAGCCGCCTGGTCCCCGCCTCCCCCCCAGGCTCCCGCCTGGGAAGGCATCCACAGGCCCAAGGCGCCGGATGCCTTCCCAGGAAGGAGGCTCCCAAGATGGCGAAGGCTGAAGCCCTGGAGAAGCCACACACCGGGTCTGTGGCCTCCGCCATCTTGGCTGGGCTAATTTGTATACAACAGCTCTGATTGGCTGGTGGGCATGGCTTACCCCCCCTCCCGGAGAAACAGTTAATTTTAATATTACGCTTCTATTAGTTAAGATGTAAAGACATGGGAAGTAAGACAATAGATCAAATTATGCTCATCACCACTTTATCAAAAAAGGAAGCCAACACCCATTGGATACTTTTTCTTTAATATATTTTTATTGATTTCAGAGACTAAGGGAGAGAGAAAGAGAATCACTGATAAGACAGAATTATTGATTGCTCCTGCACATCCCCACTGGGAATCAAGTCCACAACCCAGGCATGTGCCCTGACTGGGAATTGAACTGTGACCTCCTGTTTTATAGGTCAGTGCTCAACCACTGAGCCACACTGGCTGTGCACCCATTGGATTCTTCCCCAAGAAAGGACACAAGGCCTCCAGGTGGCCTACCTTTATCAGCCCTGTAATCAGACAACAGCAGATGGGGAGTCTGGGGTGTCCATGGTCAGACAAGGTGGAAGAATTAATCTGCTAAGAAGATACACAGGGGAACAGTTAAGAAACACTGATATTTCATATCAGTACCAAGTACCATGAGGACCAAGAAAGTTGAAAGTGTTGGGGAAGCAGGGGTAAAGGATATACATAGTTTGGTGTGCTTTTGAGGGGTTGGCATGTGTCAAGACCACCTGTTTTCTGAGCTGACCCTGATCCTCTCCATCTTGCCTCCACAAGCTCCCCACTCTGCCTGTCCAGTGCATTCCCCAGCAAGCTATACTCTCCTGCTCAAAACCCTCCCCTGCCTATCACTCCAACAACAGGCCACAGGCCCCTAGGTGTTGGAGAAGTGTTCTCAGAGGTCCCAAGAGTTCTCTACCAGAATACTTTTTTTTAATATTATGTTTTTACTAGGGGCCCGGTGCACAAAAATTTGTGCACTTGGGAGGTCCATCAGCCCGACCTGTGCCCTCTCACAGTCTGGGACCCCTCTGGGGATGACCACCTGCTGGCATGCTTGACCAGCCTGGGTGAGGGGCTGATGGCTGTTTGCAGGCTGGCCAAGCCCCCTAGTAGGGATCCTCACCCCATGGGGGTGTGGCCAGCCTGGGTGAGGGGCTGAGGGCTGTTACAGGCTGCCCACTGCCCCTTCAGGTTTTGAGTCCCTACTGGGGTACCTGGCCAGCCTGGGTGAGGGGCTGATGGCTGTTTGCAGACTGGCCAAGCCCCCCAGTGGGGTCCCTCACCCCATTGGGGTGTGGCCAGCCTGGGTGAGGAACTGAGGGGCATTTTCAGGTTGCCCACAGTCCCTTGAGGTTTTGGGTCCCTACTGGGGTACCTGGCCAGCCTGGATGAGGAGCTGAGGGGCATTTTCAGGCTGCCCACAGTCCCTTCAGGTTTTGGGTCCCTACTGGGTACCTGGCCAGCCTGGATGAGGGGCTGATGGCTGTTTGCAGGCTGACGAAGCTCCCCAATAACGTCCCTCACCCCAATGGGTTGTGGCCAGTGTGGGTGACAGGCTGAGGGGTGCTTTCAGGCTTTCAAGCTGCCCACAGCTCCCATTGACCCAATGTCCCAGCAAGGCTGGATGGAAGCAGGTTTCTGGGGTTTGTTTATCTTCTATAATTGATGCACTGTTCCTTTAAACTGAGGCCTAGTAACGAAACCTCCTCTCTGCTTCAGCTCGAGGCTTCTATAATGAGACATTGTTACCCGTAGTAGTCAGGCCCGGCCTGCTGTCTATGATTGATACTTTGTTGCCTGGAGCCAGGATAAGCCAATCGGCCCGCCAAGGGCTGCAAACAGTTTCAGTTTCACTCCTGCTGCAATGGAAGCTGTTGTTTACTCAGGTCCGTGAGTGGCGGCCTCCATGTTGGCTGGGCTAATTTGCATACAGTCACTCTGATTGGCTGGTGGGTGTGGCTTACCCGTCCCAAAGAGAGGGTTAATTTTAATATTATGCTTTTATTAGTTTAGATTGTGAGGAGAATCTAAGAATAGAATTTTCTGGAACACCAAAAGCTCACTTAGTGACCAAATACATGGCTGGAAATTTAGTGCCCTGATGGAGGATCCAGGCTGATGAAGAATGCTGGTAGACTTATCAAGTACTGATGTGTCCCTTTCATTGTAGCACTATTTATAATAGCCAAGCTATGGAAGCAACCTGAGTGTCCATCAATAGTCAAATGGAGCCCTAACCGGTTTGGCTCAGTGGATAGAGAGTCGGCCTGCAGACTGAAAGGTCCCAGGTTCAATTCTGGTCAAGGGCATGTACCTTGGTTGCGGGCACTTCCCCAGTGGGAGGTGTGCAGGAGGCAGCTGATTAATGTTTCTCTCTCATTGACATTTCTAACTCTCTATCTCTCTCCCTTCCTCTCTGAAAAAAATCAATATATTTAAAAAATATATTTAAAAAATATATTTAAAAATATATATTTTAAAAAATAGTCAAATGGATAAAGAAGTGTTATCCTATCTAATAAAAGAGTAATATGCAAATTAGGTGTTACTCCGCCACAAGATGGCCGCCCCTATGGTCACAAGATGGCGGCGCCCAGTCTGGCTCAGCCCCGCCACTGAAGTGGTCAGGCCTGTTAGCCAAGCAGGTGGCAGGAGAGGCAGGGGAGTCGGGGGTCTGAGGGGCAGAACAGGTGATCAGAGGAGGCTGGGGATCCCCTACCCAGGCCAGAGGCCTTCACCAAAGGCCTCAGACATGGGCAAGAGTGGAGCCGGTGATCGGAGGGGTATGAGGTGCCCTACCCAGGGTTAAGGCCTGGGCAGAGGTAAGGACAGAGATCGCAGGGGCCTGGGTTCCACAGAGCCAGTGATCGGAGGGGCAGGGGTGGAGACTGCGATTGCAGGCGTCTGGGCACTGATGGAGCTGGCGAAGCAGGGGTCTGGGGGTCCCCTGCCCAGGTCTGCAGCTTTGGCCACAGGTTGCCAGTGGGGCGAAGGCAGAGCTGGTGATGTCAGGGGGCAGGATCAGAGCCAGTGAATGCAGAGGCCTGGGCTCTGTGAAGCTGGCGATCAGAGGGTCTTGGGGGTCTTCTGCCCAGGCAAAAGAGTAATATGCAAATTAATCCTCACTCCTCACAAAGATGGCGGCAGCCAGGGAGCTGTAGTGAGGCAGGAGACTTGCATTGCCTTGGCAATGGAGGAAGCCAAGATTCCCACCTGCCCTGCGGGCCCTGAGCTCCGTTCAAGGCAACAAAGTTTCAATTACAGAAGGTAAATAAACCCAAGATACCTGCTTCTAGCCTACAGCCATGGCCAGCCTGATAACAGCCCTCAGCCCCTCACCTAGGCTGGCCAGGCACCCCAGTATAGACCTCCACTCTGAAGGGGCTGTGGCAAACCTGCAAACAGCCATCAGCCACTCACCCAGGCTGGCCAGGCACCCCAGCAGGACACCCTTCAGGGCAAACCAGCCGACCCCCACCTGTGCACCAGGCCTCTGTCCTATACAATAAAAGGTTAATATGCAAATTGACCCTAACAGCAGAACAACTGGGAATGACTGGTCACTATGACACACACTGACCACCAGGGGGCAGACAATCAATGCAGGAGCTGCCCTTTGGTGGTCAGTGAGCTCCCACAGGGGGAGCTCTGCTCAGCCACAAGCCAGGCTGATGGCTGCCAGTACAGTGGTGGTGGCAGGAGTCTCTCCCACCTCCTCAACAGTGCTAAGGATGTCCAACTACAGCTTAGGCCTGCTCTGCGCTGGCAAGTGGAGATCCCCCAAGGGCTTCTGGGCTGCCAGAGGGATGTCTAACTGCCAGCTTAGGCCTGATCCCCCAGGGAGTGGGCTAAGTCAGCAGGTAGACATCCCCCGAGGGGTTCCAGACTGGGAGAGGGCATGGGTTGGACTGAGAGACCCCCCTCCCCACCGAGGGCACAAATTGTTGTGCACCGACCGGGCCTCTAGTGTGTGTATATATATATATATATATATATATATATATATATATATATATGAACATTTACATACATATACAGATATACATATACACACACATATACATATATATATATCCTATCTAATAAAAGCATAATATTAAAATTGACCATTTCTTCAGGACGCCTAAGCCATGCCTATCAGCCAATCTGAGCAACTGTATGCAAATTAGCCCAGCCAAGATGGTGGTGGCCGCAGCCCTAGAGAAGCCGTACACCGGGGTCCAGCAGGGCAGACGGAAGACCTCTGCCTCAGGAGCCGGGGGGGTGGGAGGAGCAAGCCGGCCAGTGGCCGCAGTGTGGGGAGGGAGGAGTGAGCCGGCCAGTGGCCACAGCTGCAGGCGGGACCGTGTGTGTGCGCTCCACCATGGATTCCAGATGGCAGCCGGGGATTCCAGGTGGCAGCCGGGGGCGGGAGGAGCAAGCAGGCCCCCGTCCTGGAAATCTATCGATCGCTTTCCAGGTGGCAATTGATCGCTTTCCAGGCAGAAGCCAAGGGGCGGGACCAGCCAGCTGGCCGGAGGCTGTGGCCTGGAAAGCGATCAGATGGCCAGGGGCACACACATGGAGGCCTAAGCCTCCGTCGGCCATCCGATCGCTTTCCAGGCAGAAGCCAAGGGGAGCCAGGAGATGGAGAGAAGGACAGGGGGCGGGGTAGAGTAGGCAGCTGCCCCGGAGAGTTTGGGGGGAAGTAACCAGGTGGGGGAGGGGTGGAACAGGATGGAGGGAAGAACTTTAAAAAAGAGTCAATGGACAGCAGAGTTAAAAAAAGAGGATGTATGAGTGAACTGTAGGGCCTATAATGAAAACCAAGTATAGTTGTGTACTGGGGACAGATTTTAAAAGAAGTCATAAAAGAAAAAAAGATAAATGATAGTGGATAATTAGGCAGGTAGATAGATAGGTATTAAAACCGTGGCAGTAAGTAGAGAAGAATGTATGGCAAAGGTAGGATGAGAGAAAAAGAGGGAGAGAAGAAAAGTTATAAAGGGGGAGCTGGTAGAGCTTGAAAGGAGAATGGGAAGAAGGAAGGAATGGGGGAGGGAGCAAAGCAGGTCAAAGGGAGGAAGTGAGGAAAAAAATTAAGGTGGGAAGGAAGGAAAAGGGGAGGGTGGGCAGGGGTAAAGATAAAGGAAAGAAGGAATGTGGGAAGGGAAGGAGGGTAGTAGAAAAGTGGGAAGAATGATGATAGAACAGAAGTAGGAAACAAGGAGGAAAGAAAGGTTTATAAATGATGAGTCAGTAGGAAAAGTGTTACATAAGGAGAAAAATTGTGTGAGAGGAAGAAGCCAATAAGGAAGTCAAATACAATTGTGCGTGAAGGGATAAGATTAAAAAAGAAAGTTAATAGGAGTGACCAGGCCTGCAGGGGAGGGCAGTTAGGGGGATCAGGCAGGCAGGCAGAGTGGTTAGGGCAGGCAGGCAGGTTAGCGGTTAAGAACCAGAGGTCCTGGATTGTGAGAGTCCCCAAGAACTCCATATTGGAGAGGGTGCAGGTCGGGCTGAGGGACCGCCTCCCCCCCCCCCCCCCCCCCCCCGTGCACAAATTTTGTGCACCGGGCCCCTAGTACATATATATATAAAGAAATATGACTAAGCCATAAAAAAGAATGAAATCTTGCCATCTACAACAAGGATGGACCTAGAAGGCATTGTGCTGAGTGAAATGTCAAAGAAAGACAAATGCCATATGATTTTACTTATATGTGGAATTTACAAAATAAAACAAACATACAAGCACAACAGAAACAAACTCATAGGTGCAGAGAACATCTAGACAGTTGTCAGATGGGGGTGACTGGGGATGAAAAAAGTGAAGAGATTAAGAAGTACAGATTAGCCCTAACTGGTTTGGCTCAGTGGATAGAGCGTCAGCCTGCGGACTCAAGGGTCCCAGGTTCGATTCCAGTCAAGGGCATGTACCTTGGTTGCGGACACATACCCAGTGGGGAGTGTGCAGGAGGCAGCTGATCGATGTTTCTCTCTCATCAATGTTTCTCTCTATCCCTCTCCCTTCCTCTCTGTAAAAAAATCAATAAAATATATTTTTAAAAAAATAAGTACAGATTAGCTCAGTTGGTTAGAGCATTGTCGCGATATGCCAAGGTTGCAGGTTTGATCCCTGATCAGGGTGTTACTGGACAGGGACATGGCCCCAAACAGGTCTGCCTAGGACCAGCCAAGAGTGTACGGGTTCTTAACTTTGTAAAGAAAAATTTTACAACACAAGTCCAGGTAATTATGAGGGTATGTTTATTAAACAGTAAAAACAAGGAAGGGCTAAGGATAGAAGAAGCAACAGGAGAGCCAGGCTGGCTGCTTTGGCTCACTGGGAAGTCAGAGAAAAAGGGCCTTGGAAACAGGTTCAGGGAGTTAGCCCAGGACGAGCTGCTGCTGTCCATTGCTCCCCTGATTGCAAGTCTCATGGGGACCCTTATAGTTTAGGAGATGCGTACCTGTGGGGGAAAAGAAGGGGAAGGGAAAGGTGTGGGCACTGGGTCCTTTGTTTGAGGGCTTTTATCTCTCTCTTGCAGGGGAAAATCTTAGGAAAGGTTCAGGAGAAGGTTTCGGCACAATAGTCATCAGCTTTCCAGGTGTGCTCCTCCAGAGTAATTGTCTCTACTGACTGGTCAGCACAAGGGCAGGGCGTCATCTATCATTGATCATTGCAGCTGGTCCTGGTGTTGTCCACCTGATTTTGTTGCTTTTCTGGGCCTGGAGCTGAAATACAACTGAGGCCTAGATGTTATCCCTAGGAGGTGACCTGTATCTGGCTGAAAATTGGTTGGGCAGTTAGTTCAGTGACCAGTCTCAGTTTCCCAATTCTCCTTGCCAAGGAATTTCCCTAGCTTCTTAGTATCCTGCTTCAAGGGCACGTATAAAAATCAATCAACCAATGAATGCATCAATAGGTGGAACAACAAATAGAGGTTTCCCTCTCTTTCTCCTTTCCTCTTGATCTAAAATCAGTAAATAAGCAGTTTTTTTTAAAGAAGTGCAGATTAGTAGTTACAGAATAGTCATGGGGAAATAAAATACAGCAAAGGGAATATAGTCAACAATACTGTAATAGCTATGTATGGTGTCAGGTAAGTACTAGGGTTATCAGGGTGATCACTTAGTAAGTAATATAAATACTAAAGGCTCAATGCATGAAATTCATGCATGGCGGGGAGGGGTCCTCTCAGCCCAACCTGCACCCTCTCCAATCTGGACTCCTAAACTGGCAGACTGCCTGCCTGGTTGCCACTAACTGCCCCTCATGCCAGCCTGATCACCCCTCACTGCCTCTGTGTGCCAGCCTGATCGCCCGTAACTGCCCTCTGCTGCCAGCCAGGTCACCCCCAACTGCCCCCTCCCTGCTGGCCTGGTCACTCCTAACTGGCCCTTTCCCATCAGCAGTCTGGTCACACCTTACTGCTCCCCTCTGCCAGCTTGGTCACCCCTAACTGCTCCCCCACCGCCAGCCTAGTTGCCCCCCAACTGCCCCCCATTGCCAGCCTGGCTGCCACTCACAACACCCCCACTGGCCTGGTCTCCCCACGCAGTCTGCTTGTTCAGTCATCTGGTCATCCCTCACTAACTTTCCTGCCAGCCTGGTCATATCTTGTGACGGTGTGAGGGTTAATTTGCATATTTCTTCTTTATTATATAGGATCTAATCACTGTATTGTACACCTGAAACTAATAAATATAATGTTTTACATCAACTGTAATTAAAAAATCAAAAAAATATTTTTAAACATAGAAGAACTGGTGTGTCCCGACCACAGTGCCCAGGGCTGGCCCCAGTGCACACAATGCACCTCAGTGATCACAACAGAGAAGAGTAAGAGGACGGGACAGCCCACCTTCCCTCACACCCACGTCTCCAAAAGAAGCCAGGTTTTCTCCTGTCACTGTGTCCCCCTCACACCCACGTCTCCAAAAGAAGCCAGGTTTTCTCCTGTCACTGTGTCCCCCTCACACCCACGTCTCCAAAAGAGGCCAGGTTTTCTCCTGTCACTGTGTCCCCCTCACACTACTTTCACATTACAGTGCCAGTAATACCTCTTCCAGGAAGCCCTCCCTGCTGACCACCCCCAGTTCAGCTGAATGCCCCCTCCCCACCATCCAGGACTTCTGTGCTCTCCTCCAGGACAGGCCTGGCAAAAGCATTTCAGAACCACATTTCAGAACCTAGGTAACATGTTAATTAAGCACTGTATACTTGCCAAGCCACGCCTGGGGCTTTCCATACATCCTTTAGACTTCATGCCAATCCTACTAGGTGGGCACTACCACCAGGTCCCTTTAACAGATTGAGAATCTGAGACTTGAAGAGAAAATCCTCACTTTCCAGGGTCGTGAGACTCAGGCCAGGCAGGGACACTAGTGCCCCCTGTGCTTCCCACATACCTGGCTGGGCCTTCACCCATTGCCCTCTTTCCACATTTCAGGCTAAATGACAGCAGAGCCAGTAGGGCTGTTTCCAATTCACAGACGAGAAAAATGAGTGGCCTAAAGTGCAGGGTCTATTTCAAGGCAAAGGCCTCCTATGCCTAAAAGCAGCCATCACACTCCCTAGGTACATGGCTTCCCACCCCTTTAGTCAGGCAGAGACTCCCAGAGTCCCCTGGCCCCAGCCGGGGGCAGGCATGCAGCGCCACTTCCTCACCAGCACTGTGACTCGGGCGAAGGCACTCTGGCCTACAATACAGCCCCTGCACAAAAGCCAGGCTCCCCACCCTCAAGGAAGGAAATAACCTTTCCTCAATTAGTGCTTGCAATCTCCATATATGAGAAGACAGAGGCATTTTTGCAATGTTTCCAAATCCCAATAACTGTAAGGACAATGGTATACAATGACGCATGGCTTGACCTGACTGGGATGCTGGGAGGGAACCAGCCTGGAGGAATTGAATCAGTGGTGTGTATGTGCCAGTGGTACCCTGTAATCAAGGGGTGGCCTGCCTGGGGCAGGACCTAGAGATGGACAGATCTGGCTCCCACTCCAGTTCTTCTTCCTCCCACCTCCCCTCCCACTCACGTCTCCATAAGAAGCCAGGTTTTCTCCTGTCACTGTGTCCCCCTCACACTACTTTCACATTACAGTGCCAGTAATTCCTCTTCCAGGAAGGCCCCTTGCTGACTACTCCCAGTTCAGCTAAATGCTACCCCCCCACCTTCCCCCACCCTCCCCACCCCCCGCTATCCAGGACCTCTGTGCTCTCCAGGACAGCCTTGACAAAAGCATATCAGAACCACATGTGTGAGTCCCTGCAGCCTTCAGGATGGCCATAGGGAGGACCATGGGCTGGCCCACACTAGAGGCTACTGCTAGAGCTGTGTGTGAGAAAGAGAACCAAGGCCTTGGTCACATGTCCCTGGCATGGATGCCACTAACCAGAAACCCCAATTCCACAGCCTTTCCTGGCTACTCTCAATAAGGGCATGGTCAGGGTTGCTAACCCTCTGGGAGAAAGGCCACAGCCCCACGACTCTCCACTACACACATAAGGACCGGTTGTAGGCCCCACCCTCTCGCCCTACTCAGAAGGGGTTGGAGGGAAGCTTTAAAATCCCATTCAGACCTCACCTCTCTGGGAACTGAATCCCCATCACACCCAGAATACAATCAAAACTCCAAATCAGGCCCATCCCGACTGCCCTTCTTGTTCACAGGGATCTTCAACCAGCTGCTCTGGGTCACTTGCACCTGCTACGCCCTGGGCCTGATTGTCCCCACTGCACCCCGGGCCTGCTCTGCTGGCCTCCTCTGACATGCTCCCTATACAGCCTGCCCCCATCCCAGCACCAGGCCAGCTTGTCTGCTCTACCTCAAAGGCATGAAGGCACAGAAAGCATCCACTGGGCTCCCACCTGTGTCACCCACCAGAAAGCAGGCTCTTTGGATGCAGAAGACATTGCCTTGGTCACTGTTTTATCCCCAACACTCAACACAGTGACTACCATCCAGTAGGTTCTCACTAAGTATCTGCTGAAAAAAGGAATGAGTGGTCTCATTTCCTCTTTCCAAAAACCCTGAGAGATATAAGTAAGGCAACCATTTTACAGATACGAGAATTGAGGCACAGAGGGTGAGTCACTGGCCCAAGGGAACACAGTCTGTGAGTGGCAGAGCTGGATCTGAATCTCGCAAGGTGCCAAAGCAGGGACCTCCCTGTACCCGCTGTCCCTACTCTGGCCCCATAGGGTCTGGATCTGTCCCCAGTTTCCTGGTCAGCAGAATGTGGGAACAGGTTCCCAACAGAATGGTAAGTGCTGCAGTGCCCACCTCAGGAAGAGCCAGTGGTCAAATCACCAAAGGAAGCACACCCACAGGAAAAGGGGGAGAGAGAAAGGGTGGGGTTTTTTGTTTTGTTTTGTTTTTTGACCATTTGCCAAACCCTGCAAAAAGTGACTTTGTTACCATCTCATTTTAATCAAGTGGAAACTTTTGTGTAGCAAGCCAGGAAGAAGTCAGTGTGCTCCACCACAAGATCATAAAGCAGGGGATTTAAAAACCATCCTTAAATACTTAGCTCAGTTGGTTGGAGTCTCGTCTCCATACACCCAGGTTGCAGGTTTGATCCCTGGTCAAGGCACATATGGGAATCAACCAATGAATGCATAAATAAGTGGAACAACAAATTCATGTTTCTCTCTCAAATCTTTTTTTTTAACTCACAAATGAACAGTCACCCACCAACTGCCCAGTTGCTTTTGAATCTGATATAATGTTTTGAACAGGCAATGCAATCTAGAAAATAAAAAAAAAAACTAGAAAATAAAAAAAATTTTTTTTTTAAACAGCGGGAAATGTCATCTCACCTTTCTCCCCTACCTGCCTCACATCCCCAGGTAACCAGAGGTAACCACAACATGCTCCGGTGTCTCCCCCAACTTTGTTTTGTACATCCAAGCAAAACTGTACTTACATATCTTGTTTTACACAAGAGGTACCATGCTTTACAGACCACTCAGTACCTCGTTGACATGTGAGACATGCCTGTAATAGTCACGTGTGTAGCAGACATGAGTGCATTAGAGAGGCACACGCATTTAGCAGAACCACAGCTGATTGATAAAGAGGCAGGTATGTCTGAGAGAAGCCCATGTGTAAGGCACGCATGTATGAAATGTGTGCACAAAAGGGCAGGGTGCGAGAGATGAGTGTGAGGAGCCCAAACATATGTGAGGGCGATTTGGGGCGGGGGTCCTGAGCGTTGGAGTAAGCCCAATAGAATGGTGTGACAGGGATGGCGGTGGGTGCGCCCATGCATGGGGCTTCTACTGACTACTAGTGTGGGTGCGTATGGCAGTGAGTGTGACTGGGGGGGGGGGGGTAACTGAGGATGTGTGAAGGCGGGGTGTGCCTGACCTAGGGTTCCAGTCTTCCCTCGGGACGGCAAGGTGGGGGTGGGGACCGGGCCTCGCGACCTGGAAGACAGTGGGGGAGCAGCGGGTCGGGAGGGGAAGGGGGGGTGGTAACCGGCGGGACGCCGCACAGGCAGGGCGGCGGGACCTGGTGGGTGGGGACCCTGCCGGAGCCCTAGCCGGCTACAGAGTGCCCGCATCCCTCCGATGGGCCCCGCGCGCTGCGTGTGGCGCGGTCTCCCCGGCTGGGACGGGACCCAGAGAGCGCGGCTGTGGGGCCGCCGAGCCGTCGGGGCGTCCGAGCGCTCAGAGCCTCGAGCGGCGGCTGGCGAGGGCGCCAAGTCGCCAAGGCCGAGGGAGGCCCGGGCGGGGTCCGTGTGCACTCACCGCGGGGCGCTACGCACGTCTGTCTGTCGGTGTGTCGGTCCGGCGGGCCGTCGGCGCGTCCAGAGCTCGGCGCGAGGCGGGGCGGAGGCTCGGAGGGGCGGGCCTGAGCCGGCTGTCGGAGGGGGGCAGGCTGCTCCGCCTCCGGGGCGGGGTCTCCACCGGGCTGGGGTGGTGGGTGGGCCGCCTAGTGCTGCTCCCTCCAGGCCAAGGTGTGCAAAACGAGCCCAGAGATGGCTGGGCTGCGCGTTCGCCAAGCACTTGGACCCCTTACCTGCACCCCCTTCCCCCGCCTAGTTCCAGATTTCGCACTGTTGCCTTCATCTGGGGAACTTTGTCCCAGCCACCTCAGCTAGCGTGACCCTCAGTGTCCCCACATGAAGATGGGCTCAGAAACTCTAGGCGGCTGGGAGGACCTGAAGGGTCTATGTGCAACACTGCAAAGAGGCAGACCAGCTTGTCCCCAGGCTCAGGATGCATAGGGTCCCGCAGGCTCCACTGGCCTGCTGGCACTTAAAACCGCGACTGCAGGTCCATCAGCCCCCAGCTTTGAGATTAAGTTTGTCAATATTCTCAGCCCACACGGCTGCCTTTGACCTCAACCACTGCCTAGACCTCTCTGGATCCAACCTCCTCATCTCTTGAAAGGGCTAACCTCTGGGCGTTGATGGGGAGACATAGAGAGCCCCCTGTCATGCCCTCAGCAAGGGCCCACCCAACAAGTGGTGAACAGCCTTCAAGTTATAGCTCAAAACATGAATTACTGTGATTCTATTCTTACAGTCCACCCAGGGTTGGCATCCCATAGTCTGCTACCCACCCACCCTGTTTGGCAGACTAGGTGCTGTGCCTGCTAAGAGGCCCTGTGGGGAGCGGGCAGTTGGCAAGGGACTATCTCCCAGGCCCTTTCCCCTAACCAGGGGCTCAAAATCCTATCCCAAAACCTACACAAGCAAAATCCAGCACCACCAGAGCAAACACTGTCCCCAGAGCAGCCCAGTGGGCCCTGCAGGCCTGCACAGAGCCCCTTCCCCTCAATCAACTTAAGAGTCCCAGAGTCAGGCTCAAAAAGAGTCAGGACCCTGGAATTCTGCCCTTCTATCCATCCGTCACTCTCTGTTTGCCATTTTCTGTCTTTGTCTATTTATTGTAGTGGAATTCACATAGGGTTAGCAGGCAGCCTGGGGTGATAGAAGACACCTGTGTCAGTCACCTGGGCAACTCACTACCCTCTGATATGGTTCCTTTCCCTGAAGCAAGTTCCTGAAGCCTAGAGGAGAGATAATAGATGGAGATTTGGCCTCACAGCAGCCTACTGAGCCCAAAGCCAAGACAGCTTTCCAGAAGATAAAGTGGAGACATGTTGCCAGTCTTCTGTTATCTGAGCCGGAGACGCAGTCAAGGCAGCCATGCCCCGGGAGCCCTGCCAGGGCTGTTATCACAGACACGGTGCACATCACCCACCAGGAATTTGGGGCCCGGATCTGGCTGAGATGCAGTTGAAGGAAGTTCCAGGCTGATAAAGTCTGAGTCAGAATGCTCAGAGTGGGCAGCAAAGTTATTCACATCAGTGACAATCTCACCAACCCCTGGGCATTGTGGCACCAGGGCTGGCAGGCATGGGGCTCGCCTGCACCACCTGACAACCCAGATGGGAAGGAGAAGGTTCACTGGGCTTCTTGGGTCTGCATCCTTGCCGAGTAGCCTTGGGGAGGTCACTGTACTTCCCCTGGCATCTGAGAAATGAGAATAACAATAATAATCACCAATACAACAATAACATGGGGTTTAGAAGCAGGGACTCTGTAGCCAGGTGGCCTTGGTTTAAAGCCACACCCCCCTGGGTGACATTGAGCCTTAGTGGCCTCCTCTATAAAATAGTTTCTGCCTCATGGGATTGTTTCTGAAGATGTTTAGAGCAGAATCTGGCACATGATAAGCCCTGGATTAAATGTATGTTGTTGTTGTTGTTATTGTTGTTGTTGTCTTCACCCAGATTAAGCCAACTTGAGTCAGCAACAGCACCCAAAATCTCCCTGCACACCTGGGTGCAGACAGCATGGGGGCTGCCCTCTCCTTGAATGGTAGTCCTGGACTCCCCACCAGAACTTCCCCCGTTGCTGCCTCTGAGAGCTGATATGGCATCCCTCCCTCTAAGAGCAGGTTCTGCACTGGGCCTGCTTCCTCATAGCTCTTGCCTCCCATTGAGCATCTGTTGCAGGCACACTGACTGGACAGAAGAGGCAGCTGTCTGTCGTGGGCTGCAAAGGGCACTAGGAAATAAGGGGGCCCAGCAAAACTCTAGAATATTCCACAGTATAGGAAAGATATTTCAAAATGATGAGCAGTGATTTGCAGGCAGAGAAAATCAACAAACCCTGGCAGCACCACTCAGACCCAGGCTTTAGAACGTGGCCATCCTTAGAATCATCTGGGACCTTTTTTGGAAACATCAGCATCTATGCTCAACTCCAGAACCATTAAACCCGAGTCTCCAGAGGGGTGCAGTTGGGCATTAATGGCTTTTAGAGTAGCAGTTGACTATAAAGTGCTACCAAATTTGAAAGCACACTTATTCAAGTTCTCCCTCTGTCCCCCTAGCTTGTCCCTCCCAAAGAGGTCGAGGGTCTGTGAGAACAAGGGCATGTGCCCACCTGGACTCATGATGCCTCATTCCAGTCCCTGGAATTCCCTACAGTGGAAAGAAAAGGGCTCTAATAAATCTAGCAAGTTCAGTGTCTGAAAGTAACTCACAGGGTGTTCTGATGATAAATTCCCAATTGGACTGGTCATAGGGAATAGGCCTATAACTTCTTTAGTAAAACTCTTATCTTTTCCTTAAGCAAGCCTTGTCCATTGCTTCTGTGCATCTATGTTAACACTCCTTTGCGATTTTTTTCAGACCCCTCAGAAGCATAACCTCCGTCAAGATAGCATATGAACTTCCAAGCAAAATAGAGATAGACTCATAGATAGAGAGCAGGCAGACAGCTCTGGAGGGGAAGGGGGCTGGGGAGAGGTGTGTGTGGGGGGGCAGCATGGAGGAGGGATTGAGCAAAAAGAAAAAAAAGAGAATTCATGGATGTGGACAACAGTGTGGTGGTTGTTGGGGTGGGAGGTAGAAATGAAAGAGGGTATAGGAGGGATAAATGGTGATGGAAAAATAAAACAAAGCACATCACCTTGTTAACTACTCTGCAACTCAGTCCCCACATTGCTTTTTCCCACCTCCATGTAGTCTTCCTTAGTTCCCTCATAAATCCCAAATGCATAAAAGAAACTACAAACTATCATCATGGGGAGTATTTGAGATCTTGCTCTCTGGCATATGTTGTCAGTTATAAAAATTCTCTACATTCTACATGTTTGGACACCTCTTATGTTTCTTACATTAACATAGTCCAACCTGCTCTGAGCCCAGGGTCTATGTGGGCCTCTTCCCCCGTCCCTCCTCTCAGGAGTGGGCGGCACCACTGTGGACACACCCCAGGCCTCAAGGGTGTCCTAAGACAGCTGATGGCTGGTGGTGTGAATGGAGCTCAGATGTGTGGGCACACAGTCAGACCTTGGAAACTAGGTCTGGTCCTCTCTGGTCTGAATCCCACTCACCTCTCCAGCCTCTTTATCCACACATATTCCTGTCCTTAACCCTCAGCATCCTACTCTTCAACCCAATAAGAAGCTGATTATACACCAGGAACTTCCCCACCTCCCTGCCTTTCCATCCACCATGGATGCTGGAACTGGACTGGGGCCCTCTATGTCACCGAACCTCAGTTTCTTTTTCTGTAAAATAGAGTAATAATATCTAGTACCTCTAGGATTGTTTTTAGAATTAAATGGGTTAATCAATCAGAAACTACTCACCTCCCGCTATTCATGTCAGAAATGTAACTAGAGGAACTGTGCACGGACACAGGACTGCCCAGCTGAGACTACATTCCCAGTCTCCCTAGAAGCCATTGAATAGGAGCAGAAGTGATGTAGCCTGCCCATTCCCACTGGCTGAAGCCAAGGCTGGTTGTGGACACAGAGCTTGAGTAGCCACCTAGTAGACTCCTGGGTAGAAGGATTCTCTGAGCCTCATGAAGTCATCATACCTGTCCTGGGCCTTCACATGAAAGAGAAATAAGCTTTCAAATATGCAGAGCCATTGTCTTTTAGGTATAGCAGCTTAAATTATACCTAACTATTAACCTCCATCCCACTTCAGTTAGCTATCTCAAAAGTTCAACTAAGCAGCTATAGCACCTATGGGCACAGGAGCTCGGCTTCAAAACCCTCAGGAAGACTGGTGCAGTCTACACCTGTGTCTTCCACACGTCCACACCCCCCTGCCTCAGTTACCAGCCTCAGTCTCCTCTGCAGAACTCTCTTTTCTCCCTTCTGTCCTCTCCTCCTGGGTGTGGCCTGCTAGAGTATTCCACCCAGGGAAAGGCTTGTGACTCAAGGGAGAAAACCTCTTTATTTAAGGCCCACTGTGGGTATGAGCCTGTGGCTTGCAGGCTACCTCCTAGGGAAACCTGCTGAGAATGAAGCCCATTCAAAGAAAAGCAGAGTTGAGAGGAAGAGGAGGAGGCGGGGGAGGGGAGGAGAGGGGAAGAAGGAGGGGCGAGATGGAAGGAGAGATTTCTGATGACCTAACATTTAAGCACCTGATTATAGCTTGGCTGGAACCCCACCCCTAGATTTTTTAGTTACAAGGGCCAATAAATTCTCTACAGGTTTGGAGTTTTATTATTCACACCAGAGAGTCTTTGCTGATGTGTTGCATTGATGCAACATTGCCTACCAAATCTGGAGCCTGCACTTCCCAGGCCCTCTTTGGACACAGGTGAGCTATCAAGGATCAGCGCTTTATGATGCCCAGGCTCTCCCGGAGAGTGCCTTGCCTTAAATAAATGGGACAATGATTGGAATGAAAAATAAACTGTTTGTTAATGCCCAGCATTTTAATAGACACCCTACATTGATTAACCCATTTAATTCTAAAAACAATCCTAGAGGTACTAGATATTATTACTCTATTTTACAGACAAAGAAACTAGGGTTCGGTGACATAGAGGGCCCCAGTCCAGAGCAGTGTGACTGCAGAGTCTCCACAGTTTTCCCTGCCCTTGCAGAGGAAGGAATGGAGCACACTGCAGGAGGCAGCAGGTTTACCATGCCCAGCGTTTGTGAACAGGGACTGTGTGACCCCCTGGCAGATGGAATGGGGTGTGTGGAGAGAGGGGATAGGGAGAAACATTACTTTTTTTTTTTTCTCACTGGGGTTTCTCTACACTTTCCCAAACTGTCTGCTTATTCCTGGAGAGCTGCCCAGGCTGATGCCTCCCATCTGGGAATGATTAGCTCCTACCTCCTATGGCCCAGCACATTCATGACTCACCCCAGCCCAGCCCTCGCCTGGTGTGATGAAATTTCTGGCACTTCAGAAAAGTTCTGGTCACCCTGGACAAGACTGGTCCCAGCCTTGCTGTTCAATCCAGCTTTCCTGGATTGTAGGGGGGGAGGTGAGGGGGGGGCGCAGGAGGGAGAAGACTGAGGGGGCCAGGGGTGCTGAGCTCAGGGGCTGGAATCTCACTAGTGGGCTGGAAAACTAGGCTGAAGGTTCTCAGAGCCTGTTCCCTACTGGAGCAGCCCAGAGAGGGAAGGGATTAGCCTATGGCCACACAGTGAAACCCTAAAGACTGAAAAGGCCCCAAGAGAGCAAAGGTGGCTGAGACAGGAAGCCTGGTCCCAGCAAGCCTTTTGCCCATTCTGAGCCTCAGTTTTCCTATCTGTGAAATGGGAGGGGCTGACACTAATTTTATTTAATTTATTTATTTTTAAATCTTCACCTGAGTATATTTTTCCATTGATTTTTAGAGAGAGTGAAGGGAGGCGAAGAGACAGAAGAAAACTTTGATGTGAGACACGTCAATTGGTTGTCTCCTGCATGCTTCCCGACTGGGACAGGGATCGAGTCTGCAACCAAGGCACATGCTTGATCCTTCAGTCCTCCAGCCGACACTCTATCCACTCAGCCAAATTGGCCAGAGCTGACTCTGATTTTAATAAGTTAGGAAATACAATAATAAAACATTTGACAAGAGCAAATCTACCTCCATAAGAGAATCTCTTCCAACCACTATTGTCATATATGTATGTATACACACATGAATGTATTTATGTATACCAACAATCAAATTCTAATGAACATGTTTATGCTACCTTTTTATGAGGTATTATTGGCCATTTTCTAAATCAAAACATATATCTACATACAACAGTCAATAGCTGTCCAGCATTTGACTGTCTGCTATAACCAGTTATTTCTCTGATCCTCCATTGATAATTTCCAATTTTCCTTAGTATAATAAATGATTTGAAGAATATTTTTGGCCTTGGCAGGGTGGCTTGGTTGATTGGAACATAGTTCTATGCATCAAAAAGTTGTGGGTTTGATCCCTGGTCAGGGTATGTATGGGAGGCAATTGATCGGTTTATTTCTCATATCAATATTTACCTTTCTCTTCCTTCCTCTCATTTGAAAATTTAAAAAATATCTATTTTTGAATCTATATTTTTGGGTCATTGTTTACCTCCAAGAAAATGTAAGGGCAAAGGGCTTGTACACTTTTAAATTCTTTTTAGCAAGACCCCCAGGAAGTTGTATAAATCTCCCCCATCAAGCATGGATGGTGCCCCAGCTGGGTAGCTAAGTTGGCTATAGCATCGTCCCCATACACCAACGTTGCAGGTTCAATCCCTGGTCAGGGCACATATAAGAATCAACCAATCTATCCTGTCTAATAAAAGAGTAATATGCAAATTAGGCATCACTCCATCACAAAGATGGCCACTCCCATAGTCACAAGATGGCAGCACCCAGTCCGACTCAACCCCACCACTAAAGTGGTCAGGCCTGTTAGCCAGGCAGGTGGGGGTGGGGGAGAGAAGGGGGACCCGAGGGGCAGAACAGGCGATCAGAGAGGGCTGGGGGTCCCCTGTCCAGGCCAGAGGCCTTCACCAGAGGCCTCAGGCATAGGCAAGGGCGGAGCCAGTCATCGGAGGGGGAAGGGGCAGAGTTGGTGATTGGAGGGGTATGAGGATGCCCTACCCAGTCATAAGGTCTGAGTCAGACGCCTTGGACCTGGTCAGGGGCAAGGCCAGAGATCACAGGAGCCTGGGCACTGGTGGAGCCAGCAAAATAGGAGTCTGGGGGTCCCCTGCCTAGGCCTGCAGCCTTGGTCAGAAGTTCAAGGGTGAAGCTGGCAATGGCAGGGACCTGGGGGTCTCCTGCCCAGGCCTGTAGCCGTGGCCAGAGTCTGCAGTGGGGCAGGGATAGAGCCGGTGACGTCAGGGCCTGGGCAGGGGCAGAGACAGTGATTGGAGGGGCAGGGGCAATTACAAGGATCTGGGCATGGGCGGAGCTGGCAATGCAGGGGTCTGGAGGTCCTCTGCCCAAGCCTATAGCCTTGGCCAGAGGCTATAGTAGGGCAAGGGCAGAACTGGTGATGGCAGGGGGCAGGATCAGAGCTGGTGATCACAAAGGCCTGGGCTCTGTGAAGCTGGCGATTGGAGGGTCTTGGGTGTCTTCTGCCCAGGCCTGCAGCCTCAGGCAGAGACTGCAGGTCTGGGCAGGGTTGGAGCAGTTGATTTCAGGGGTCTGGGGGTCCCCTTCCCAGGCCTCCATCCTCAGCCAGGAGTTATAGGCCTGGGCAGGGGTGGAGCTCGGATTGGAGGGGCAGGGGTAGAGCTAGTGATTAGAGTGAACTACAGAGGAAACACCTTTTCTTACTGCTCATTGGCTAAGCTCCCTGTATGCCACTGGTAATATTCTTAGTAACTTAGGTAATAAGAATCCAAAAAGGCGATCTAGGGTTTTTCACCACACTCCTGGAGAAAAAAAAATGAAGGTCCACTGTTGGAGGGCTAAGAAATGTCATATCCTGCCCTAGCTGGTTTGACTCAGTGCATAATGCCTCAGCCTGCTGACTGCAGAGTCTGGGTTCAATTCTGACCAAGGGCATGTACCTAGGTTGCGGGCTCCTCCCTGGCTGGGGCCCAGGTCAGGGCATATGCAGGAGGTAACCAATCAAAGTGTTCCTCTCATTCTGATGTTTCTCTCTGTTTTTCCTTTCTCTTCCACATTCTCTAAAAATCAATGGAAACATATCCTTAGGTGAGGAAGAAGAAAAAAGAAAGAAAGAAAGAAAGAAAGAAAGAAAGAAAGAAAGAAAGAAAGAAAGAAAGATCATATCCTGTGAAAGATACATCTTGAAAATGTCTAAAGAAAGTTGTCATTTTTTCATGGTGAAGGGACTGGATTCCATGTTGATTAAAACACCTTGGTGGCTGTGGCAACTGGCAGTGGCTGCAGTAGCGGGGTGATGGGGCTGGTGGCTTCCTCTGATTAGCCTGGTCGCCTCCCACAAAGGGAAGCCAGACTGCAGCTTAGGCCTGCTCCCCAAGGGGAGCAGGGAGCGGGCCTAAGCCATCAGTAAGACACCCCCCAGAAAGCTCCCAATATGTTACAGGTGGCAGGCTGGGCTGAGGAATTGCCCCCCCGCCCCGTGCACGAATTTCATGCACCGGGCCTCAGGTATATATATAAAAGCCTAAGCAACGTTACAGCGGAATGATCGGAATGACTGGTCACTATGATACTCACTGACCACCAGGGGACAGACGCTCCATGCAGGAGCTGCCCCTTGGTGGTCAGTGTGCTTCCACAGGGGGAGTGCTGCTCAGCCAGAAGCTGGGCTTATGGCCAGCAAGCGCAGCTGCCACAGCATCAGGAGCCTATCCTGACATCATGACAGAACTACCAAGGGGCGGCAGCAGCAGTTGCAGCAGGCCAGGATGAGTGTGAGTGGCACAATGCCCAGCCCCAATTTGGGCTCCTCCCTGGCTGCCTGCTGCTTGGCGCACTGCTGCATCCCCCGAGGGGTCCCAAACTAAGAGAGGGATGTCTGACTGCTGGGTTAGGCCCCAGTGCCATTCTCTGTAGAAGGTAGTCAGTCTGAACAACTCAGTGACTCAGGGAAGCACGGGAACTCAGAGTGAGCCTGCCTCCTCACTTGACTCACCCATTCAATGATGTTTGCAGGACTGACTGTGGTGGTCCAGCCCGTGAATGTGCAGCAGATGCTGAAGCTCAAGCAGTAGGCCGTGCAGCAACAGAAGGCCATCCAGCCACAAGCTGGCAGGAGGGGTCCCAGACTGCGAGAGGGTGTAGGCCGCAATGAGGGACCCTCCTCCCCCTCCCCCAGTGCACAACTTTCATGTACTGGGCCTCTAGTAAATCTATACATAAGTGGAACAACAAGTCTCTCTCCCTCTCTTTCTCTCTCTCTCCCTACCCTCCTTCTTCTCTCTCTCTCTCTAAAATCAATATTTTTAAATAAAATTAAAAAAAGCATGGGGAGGGCACCTTTCACACATATTGGCCACACCGCCAAGTACACAGGTATCATTAGCCTTCCTAGTTGAGGCCAACCTATTAAGGTGAAGATGATGTCCATTATTTGAAGTTGAATGTCTGTTTAAATGTTCATTAGCCATGTGTGTTTCTCCTGAGAATTCAGTGTGCATGATCTTCATTCGTTTTTACTAGTGAGCTATTCGTCTTTCTTTAATAAGTTTAAGAAATTCTTTGTATGGTAGAAGTGTTGGCCTTTTGTCTGCTAAGTACATGCTGCAGATGCCTCTATTTGAACTTCGGTTTTGTATTTATTTACATATAGAACTTATAAAATTTGATGTAGAAAAACCTACCAGTATTTATTTTTGTGATTAGATTCTTCCTCATTCTAAGATAGACTTAGTAAGCTACATACATATTTTCCAGCTCCTTTTTTATTCATTCACTCATCCATCCTTCATTTATTGTTGCCCTTGAATCCAAGGCCTCCGGGTATCCCATCCCACATAGCTGGTGGCCAGGTCCTGTATGTGGCAGGCTTTTACAGTAATTTCTGGAAACTTCCCCTTCTAGGAAAGTAGGGAAGGAGGGACGAAGGGGTGGGGGGGACACATCTCTGTTTAAATAACAAATGTTGGCCCCAAATAGCCTCCAGGTATGAAACAAAGTTCTACCCAACCAGTCCTTGAGCATTGAGGATTTTAGGATAATACCGATTCCCGTGACATGAGAATGCATCACTCAGATCTGCTCCGAGCAGCGTGGGTGATTGTCCTCCCCTCTAGATCTGCCACCTTAAGCTCAGTGTCCCCCACAACCCTCCAACCCACATCAAAAACAGAGCACAGTGATTGCTGTCGCCATAAGAAGCATCCAAACCTACAGAGAATTCTTATGAGTTTATTTGCACTAAACTGACGACATATGCTGGGAAGCCAGACCTCAAACACTCCTGAGAATAACAGCTTTGCAACTTCTTTTATGTGTATGGAATTAAGAAGAAACCTAAGAAGGTTGCATGAGGGTGGGAGAAAGCGGCAGAAAGAGCCCAGGTCTTCTGCTCAGCACCTTCCATTCCTGGGCAACTCCATGCGCTAAGAGAAAAGTCTTCACACTGAGAGGTGACTCCCTTCTTGAGTGCTGGCCCTGCCCCCTGCTCCCTTGACTGTCCTGCTCCTCCCCAGTCAGGGCCTCTGGCTGCTATTTTCCAGACCAGTCCACTCCAGCTCCCGCTGTGCCCTGGGGCCAACTCAGCCTGTCCCTCTCCAAGTGCTAAGCACAGGGCCTGGGGCAGTCTGCACAGGCCAGAGAGAAGCTTCACCTTCCACATTCCAACCTTAACTTCAGGTAATGTGACCCAAACTGGAAGTAGTTATTGGGGTTATTGTGTCGAAGTGCCAACACACACTGGCTTTAGGGGCCCTCAGTTGCCCAACCAAACATGCAGAGCTGCTTCTCTGTGCTAATCCAACTGGGTATGGGAATCAGTGGGCAGGCAGGCCCACCTGTCTTGGGCATGGGCACTGAGTTGCCCTCTGGTCTCCTTCCAGCCCATCCAGCTCTCCCTGGAGTCTGCTTCAGCCTCTTCTTCCTTCGAGCCTCCTCACCAAAGCCCTGCTAGAGGCTTCTGGTGGGAAACCCACCCCCTTTGCAGCACACCAGCTGCTGATTTCACCCCCAGAAAGCCCAGTGAGGAGTCCCTTATCCTACATTGCCATTTGTTCAGCCCCAGTCTTCTGACATGCTCAGACCATAGGTGCAATCTAGGCTCCGCACTCCTGATCTCCACTCACCTAAACCCTGTTGGAACATGACCTCAGCACCCGTCCATCCATCCACCCATCCACGCAGAGGCAATGCAGCTACAAGCACAAACCCTGGAGCCAAGAGGCCTGGATCTGAATAATAACCACATGGCCTGAGGGAAGTCCCTTCTCTGTGTCTCTGTTCCCAGCTATAAAACAACTGCCAACCTCAGCATGCAATTGTGAGGCTAAGTGAGCTAATGTATGGAAAGTGTTAGGGGAGCGGCTTGTACAGGGTAAGTGCTCAAGGACTATTAGCTAATATTACTCACTTAGCAACTCTTTCCTGGGCATTCACTCTCTGCCAGGCACTGTGCATCCCACTGGGGGTCCAGCAGGAGGGCAGAGTCACCCCTGTCCACACTTCAACAAAAGACAGATACAAATTGAGAACTGCCCTAAAGAGAGGGTGCAGGGGAGGCAATGTGGTGGAGTGGTTAGCCCGTAGAGGCTGGAGCCAGAATACCTGAATTCTAGCTGAGTCCTAACCTCTCTGGGCCTTGTTTCCTCCTCTGTAAATAGGAATAATAGTGCCTATTTTATTGAGTTTCATGAGGAAACCTATATAATAAAAGGCTAATATGTAAATTGTCCCCTCAGGAGTTTGACCAGGAGACCAGGAGTTCCATCACTCACTATGACGTGCGCTGACCACCAGGAACATGACAAGTGACCAGTGGTGGTGGTGAGGTGCTGAGACAGCGAGGGAAAGGAGGTGGGGAGGCCGGGAGGTGGAGAACCTGATTGGCCCTGATTACTGGCCAGGCCTCGTTACCCTCCATGTGCACAAATTTTGTACACCAGGCCTCAAATGAATAAAAGGTGGGAAGGAATTTTGCAGGGCCTGACACAATAAGTTCTCAAGAAAAGTAAGTTAATTGTATAGAAGCTAAGGAGTCCCTTGAAGAAAAAGTTGAGGAGGACTTGTGGGTCCCAGGGGGCTACCAGAAAATTTAGTGTTTATTCTGAGAGCTGTGGGGAGGTATGGTAGGATTTTAATGGAGGAGGTGGGACTAGCGTCCAGGGAGAACTGATGGAGTCCCAACAGGGTGACTGCGTGGGGAAGTGATAGAACTGGAGAGACACTGGGTAGAGAGACTATGCAGACTGGTGTGATATTGGGAGCCAGGGAGAGAGAGAGCCGGACGACTCCTTGGTTTCTGGCTCAGGAGGCGTTATTGATGAGTTGGGAAGGAGAGTGTGTCTGGCTTTTCAGTAAACTTCACTCAAAGAGGCTTAAGCCAAAAAAGGGGAGATATTGAATTCCATAATGAAAGAGTAGAGATGAGAGATGGATCTAGGTGCTCAAATGTCTCCAGCAACAAGTTCCTCCCTCCTGTCCCTCAGCTCTCCTCCTTGCTCCTCCATTTTCCATCTAAAGCACTTCTCTGATGGCCAAAATTCCCAGCAGCTCTGGCCCACAACCCTCAAATCCAGACAGAAGGAAGCAGTAGTCCACTGAGTTTCAGGTTATCTCAGATTGGAAGGTTTTAAGTCAGGTGCCCAGGTCTGAACCCCTGCAACTAGGTTCTCTGCTCTCCCAAAAGCTCTAGGGGGACAGGGTGAACCTCTAAACGGAAACGATGTTGCCAGATGCTACAGAGGAATTCGTGAATGTCCCCAACAGGGCGAATGAGTTTGCAGCCCTGGGTTTGAAGTCAATTTCTTCTACACCAGATTCAGGCACTGCCAGATAATAGCATGCATTTTTAAAACAAGTTCTCTGTGAAATCCCCAATAGGACTCCAATAGGCACGTGGTGACATCATGATGCTTGTCAGTGATTGGCTTAGTCTGTCCATTGAGATGCCCAGCTCTCACACTGTCATTGACTCATAGAGGCCAGGCAAATAAACACGGGTCTGATGGGAAAGTGTTGTCTGGGGTTGGTGACTAATAATACAACAATGAGGTTACACCCATTACAAAAATGTTAAGCCAGAGAGATTGTGACAGGAGCCCAGGGGCTGATTTCAGTTATGTGAAAATACCAGAAAGGGGGTCTGTGAAAGGCAGAGACTGCCAGATCTAGAAATCCTGGATTTTCTTAAAAGCATGACCACCTCTATCTGCATCTCCAAAGTGTTAATTAGTTTGGGCTGTTTTTGACCTTGATATAAACAGACATCCTCTAGTTATTCCTACTGCATTTAGGAGAATACCCACACATAATGGTCCACTAACTGACACATCAATGGATTCACTTGTTTGTGGATATTTACTTTGCTTTCTGGTTTTCCCAATTGCAAATAATGCTGCTTTAACTATGCTTGTACCAGTCTTCCAGTGACATTTGTATTAGCCCTCTGGCCATCCAGGATCCGGAGTGCTGAGTCATGGGGTGTGCATGCATTCAAGTTGATCAGCTCACGCAAACTGTTATTTCAAAGTGTTTACACCACTGTGTGCTCCTTTTGGTTGCTGGTGAGGCTGCACCTCCTGGCTAACCCTTGTTAACGTACCTCCGAGATGTGAAATGGTGTCACAGTGTGGTTTCAATTCACATGTCCCTTGTCACTAATGAGGATAAGATGGACATATGTTTATCAGACATATTTCCTCTTTTGCGACATTTCTGTGCATGTCTTTTACCCCTTGTTGTTTTCTTCTAAATCATTGAGCACCGTCAGGCCATGTGACAGCCTGTAAGCCCTTTCATGGCTCCCTAGGCGCCTCAGAGCAAAGCCCACGCCCAGGGGCCTGGCCGGCAAGGCCCTACAGTGGTTTGGCTCTGGTCTGTATCTCCACTCTCAATAGAAGCATTTCCTGAATCCTTCATCTCATATTTTCCCCTCCCCTCAGCTTCTACAGGATTTCCTCCACTTCCTTGCCCACATCCTACTCTGTGCCACCTTCTAGCTCCTGCTTGTGCTGTGACACCTGCCAGCAAAAACCTACTTCTCCTCACTGACCCTTGCCTGGCTGCTTGTTTCTTAACCTTCAGATCTGGGCTAAAACATCACTCCCTCCAGGGAGACCTCCTGGCTTCTCCCCACCCAGACTGTGGCCACGGTGCCTGTACACTCTGTCTCAGGGCACTGCTCCTGTGTCATAATTGCTAACAGACTCATCAGCCTTTGCCACTGGACAGTAAAGTCCATGAGGGCCAACACCGTGACCATTTTTGCTCACATTTATATTCCTTGTAACTAAGAATGTGGCTACACAGTTAGAAGGGTGGGAGGACAAAGAGATGGACGAGGCAGTGTGGGGCTCTTGAAGCACTCACTGTGCTTTCTGGGATCACCTCCAAATAAACTCTTTGCACCAACACAGACTGTGAGAGGAACTGGGGATCATTATGAGCCCACATTAGAGTGGAGGAGGGGGAGCACTGCATTGGGAGCCAGGGAGCTGGGTTCTAGTCCTGCCTCTACTGTTGGCAGGCTAAGATCTCCCCACAAGTGTCTTGTCCTCTCTGCCCATCTAACAGAGGGGATCCCTGGCCTTCTTTCCATCACAGGCCAGCCCAGGGAGCAGGCAGACCCTAACCAGACAAAGGGGCCTTGTTCCTGGAGCGCTTTCGTGGAAACGCCTTCGACAGCAGCTTGGCTCCAGCTGAACAAAGCAATATGCCAACATCAGGAGGAGAGGTGGGCAGGCAGCATCACAGCGCCCCTCTGTCCAGACCCCACCCAAATGCCAGATGCCAGGAACTCACTCTGAAAAATTCTCTCCTACTGTCCCTGGCCACACCCCCACTGGCACCAGGATCTCGTCTGAGTGTTTCATGGGGCTGAGGGAGCCAGTCAAGGCATGTTCCCTTCTTGCCTCATGCAGTACTCAGTTACCCTCCAGGCGAGCGTTTACCCAGGTCCATTCAACAGATGAGGAGTTTGAGAGGCTTGGAGGACATGGCCATGAACCAGCAGGTCCACACAAGGGCAGCCTGCCTCCATGACTGCACTGCCTGGAGCCTCCCTCCTGGGACCATGCCACAGCACTTCCAGAGAACTCTGGAGTCGGGGATGAGGTTCTTTCTTTGCCACATTTCACACTGGCCTTCCCATGAGAAAATAGGGCTCCGTGCAACCTGCCCCCAGCAAATCAGAAAATGGACAGGGACAGATGTCATCAGCTGGCCTGCTGGATAGCTACAGAGGAGGAGCACCCCACCACCACCTTGGAAATCTGTTGAGCATGTCCCCATGGCTCTCCATCCCGGTGTGCCAGCAGTAGCAGATCTCCTGCAGAGAATCCTGGCTCGGCCCCTATCCTACCACCTGCAAGTTGTGTGCCATTGGGCAAGAGGCTTGCCTTTGAAGCTATTTGTGAAGTGTGCCCAAAGCCTCTGGGGAGGACGGAAGGACATGGTGCATGTGAACAACCAACATGCCCCTAGATTTGTAGAAGGAAAAAGACAAAAGATGGGAAATATTGTGGGCAAGGAAGTGAAGCAACTGCAATTCTTGTCCACTCCTGGTGGAAGTTTCATTTTAGAAAACTGTGGGATGAAACTGACTAAAGCTGAACACATGCTCCACAAGGACCAGAAATCCCACTCCTAAATTTCTGCTCAGGAGAAGAGCACATGTCCCCCGGGATCTGGACATGTTCATCACCTGCAGCACTGTTCCTGATTCCCACACTGGGCACCACCTGAAAGTTCCTGTGCTGCGGGAGGGAGAGGATGTCATGGATTTTCCACACTGCTGAACACTGCATAGCAGCAAAAACAAAAATGTTATGGCCACACAGATATAGTTCATAAGCACAACCACATGGATATAGCTCACAAATTCAACTTTGCGCCAAAGGAATCAGGTGCAAAAGATTGCACACATGTGAGCCCATTTTTACAAAGTTCTAGAACAGCCCAAACTAATCTGTGCTTTTATTTATTTTATTTTATTTTTAATATATTTTATTAATTTTTTCACAGAAAGGAAGGGAAAGAGAGTGTTAGAAACATCAATTAGCTGCCTCCTGCACACTCCCTACTGGGTATGTGCTCGCAACCAAGGTACTTGCCCTTGACAGGAATCAAACCTGGGACCCTTGAGTCAGAGGCCGACGCTCTATCCATTGAGCCAAACCAGTTAGGGCTTTTATTTTATTTTTTAAGTCCCCCAGTGGTGACTCAGTGAACACGTCCTTTCCCTGCCTCACTCTCTCACTGTGCTTTCTTCCAAATAAACTCGTTGCATCTGAATCCTTGCCTAGGTCAACTTTTGTGTCCCTAAATGTCTGGACAAGAGGAAACAAAGGGGGGGATTGTCCTTATCTGGGATCTAAGAGGCCAGGAAGCTAATTCAGATCTAACCAGAACACTTCTTGCCCAAGACCACAGCAGCAGAGAACGCTGCTTTGGCAGGAACTGGGCACATGAGAAGGGGTTCCAGGTCAGGGACTCTATAGAGAGACCTCTCCTGGAAGCATCACATGTGCCTACAAGCTAGTGGGGATGGAGGCCACACCAGGACACTGCTGGTACTAATGGCATGTCAGTGCAGCCCAGGAGGCTATAAGGACTGACTACAAGAGCACAGTAGAGTCAGATGCTGGCCTCCTCCCAACAACCTCCTGCCTTTTCACACTGGATGTAGAAGAGGCACAGAGAATAGGGAAAGACAGATGATACTGCCTTGACCCAGTCCCTGGACCATGGACCACATCCAACCTGGAGGGAAGGGGAGAGAATTCATAGTTCACAGTGGCTCAAACACTGGGATTTGCCAAAGATGGCCATCAGGGAAAGTGGGGTCTACAGGGCCTGAGGAAAAGCACCAACAGGAGAAGAAAACCCTTTCCCCTTTGCCCAGAAAGTCCAGGCTGCTCAATAAACTGGTGGTACTTGAATTGGGTGGTTGTGCTGCATAAAGGAAGAGCAGAGGTTTATGGGGAAAGGCCCCACACACCATGCAGAATGAAGGTGTCTCTACCCACTCTGTGGCTTTGCCAGAAAGCATCAATCTCACACACCATGAACAGTGCCTCCAGGTCCCAGCAGGCTGCACAGATGGCTTCATCCCTCACCAAGACCCAGAAAGCTCTGCCTCCAGCCCAGGTCACCTTAGATGACTGAGATGGTGAGCATAGCCAGGGTATGGGATGCAGGTGGGCTGAGAAATAGAACATTTGTCCCAATGTTTTCCCTATGAGAAAGGAAAAGCATATGCCAATCTTATCCAGAGACACAGACGCAAACTTCCTAAATAAATAGGAAGAACCAAGCCCAGCCATCTCTAAAAGGCAATGCACCACATGCAAATGCGCTTTATCCAGGAATGGCCATTTGGCCTAATCCTGGACAAACACATCATCTGGTTCACTATTAAGTAAATGGAGAAAAGCCATTCAAGCATCTCAATGGGAACAGAAAAAAGATGTGTCTGATAAAGCCAACATCTCACAAACTATGAGTGGGAAGGAACTTAATCCGATAAAGTGTGTACACTAATAAAAGGGTAATATGCTAATTAGACTGGATATCTTCCAGACAAAGCCATGGTGGTGGAGGCTGAGGCAGAGGCGGTTAGGGGCAATCAGGCTAACAGGGGAGGGCAGTTAGGGAGCAATCAGGCCGGCAGGCAGAGGCAGTTAGGAGCCATCAGGCAGGCAGGCAGGCAGGCAGGAGGTTAGGGATAATCAGTCAGCAGGCAGGCAAGTGTTTAGGAGCCAGCAGTCCCAGATTGTGAGAGTCATGTCCAACTGCTGGTTTGGGCCCAAGCAGTTCCGGATTGGCAAGGGTACAGCCCAGGCTGAGGGACCCTGCCCCCTGTGCACAAATTCGTACACCAGGCCTCTAATCTAAACTAATAAAAGCGAAATATTAAAATTAACCTTTTCTCCGAGACAGGGTAAGCCACGCCCACCAGCCAATCAGAGCGGCTGTATGCAAATTAGCCCAGCCAACATGGCGGCCGCCACTCCCAGACCTGAGTAAACAGCCCTTTCCATTGCGGCAGGAGGGAAAGTGAAGCTGCGCCCCTCAACTCAGCTCCGATTAAACTGCCTCTAGCGAAACACAGCTTTTTGAAACATTGTAACAATCATAGAATCCTCCGGAGCTGAAGGAGAGAGCAGCTCCGGCCTAACCAGTAAAAGCAACAATTGTTTCATTATAGACTCTGCGAGGTGAAGTAAAGAGGAGGCTTCGTTAGTAGTTAGAAGGCCGCCTTAAAGGAACAGTGTATCAATTACCCCAGGCCTTCAAGGAACAGTATCAATTATTGGAGAAAAAACTCCAGAATCTGTGTCCAGCCAGCCTTGCTAGGACGTTGGGTCAATGGGAGCTGTGGGCAGCCTGAAAGCCCCTCACCCAGGCTGGTCAGGCACGCCAGCAGGTGGGCATCCCCCGAGGGGTCCCAGACTGCGAGAGGGCACAGGCCGGGCTGAGGGGCCTCCCGAGTGCACAGAGCGGCTGCAGGGCAGGACAGCGCAGGACCCAGGACCCGTGATGGGAAACAGGCGGCAGGGTTGGAGGGCACCAGGAAGCGGGTAAGAGGCGGCAGGGGGGGGTCTCGGCCTGCTTGGTGGCTGCCAGGCCCTTTGCGGGGCATCGTGGAGCGCGAAAGCAAGGCTGCAGGGGCCGGGGTCCTGCTTGGCAGCTCCCAGATCCCTTGGCGGCACCGGGAAGTGGGAAAGGAAGGCAGCAGGGGATGGGTGAGTAGGAAAGAGTTGGCGGCCTGCTTGGCGGCTTCCTAGGTCCCTTCCGGGGATCAGGGAGCAGGAAAAGGCTGGCCCGACCACAAGGCGGGGTTTTCCCTGCTT